>PVKA01031941.1:0-16691 GCA_004027165.1 Ctenomys sociabilis | reverse complement strand
ACTCCCATTTTTATAATAAATACTATACAGCATCTCCCTTTCTTTACTAAAATATAATTCATTGATAATACAACTTTCTTACACATCCAGTGAAATATTAGTGGAGACAAGCAGATGGCAGCTTACGATGAGGGAATGGATTTTATTGTGCGAGTACTTGGGATGGGTGGCAGGGAGCTTCTGAAGTGACTCCCAGCGGGTGCCTTTGCCCCTTTGTGTTGTCCCTTCCTTTTTGGCACTAGTATCTTGCATCTAATGAATCCCATCAGCACAAGCGATGGAGGTCATTTCCAAGGTGACATTGCAAATCCTGTGACCCTACCCCTTCTTCTCAGTCTGGCTGTCTCTTGTTTTGCTTATTCTGATGATATGAGCCACCAGGCAGAAACAAACACGCACAGCTTCTGCATGGGACCAGTACCCTGGCAACACCCACTGTCAGCTCGAAGCTGAGGCCTTCAGTCCAAAGCCTGCAAGAAACTCCAGTCTAATGCCCAGCAAAAACCACACACAGGAGCTCAGAAGGGGACCCGTGCTCAGCATTGCCTGCAGCCCACACAGGAGACCACAGCCAGATCCCAGACATGAGCCCGAGGACCTGCTAAATTGTACTTGGATTTTCTTGCAGGAACTGTCAGGTCATTAAACGTCATTGCTTTAGGTGCTAAATTTCAGGAAAACCTGTTACACAGCAACAGAGAGCTAATGTAACCCATGATGAAGCAGTGAGCTGCTGGTATCTGTTTCTGATTATGTTGTTAATGGTACAGGGAATTGAACACAGGACCTTGTGCTTCCAGACAGGCACTTGTGCCACTGAGCTATATCCCAAGCCCTATATCTACTTTTACAGAATAACCTGGACCTAGGTAAGAAAGTCAGGAGTGGATCTGCACAGGAAGCTCTGCCTGAAGTAGAGGAGGGCTGAGATCCTGGATTTTAGAAAAACAATGTTGGATATAAACTAGTGTTGGGGTAATCAGAGTTATTCCAGTGTGGATTGAAAACAATGAAACAAACAAAAAGAAGAAAGAAATAGCAACAGTGCAGACAGCCATCTGCATCCCACCAGGTGTTCTCAGTTAGAAATCCTGACTGGCAACAGGCTGTGAAGGCCTTAGTCCTGGGATGAGCGCTGGAATTTCTGTGCAGAGCCTGAGGGTCTCTGTGGATGAAGGTGATGATATTTTCAAAATGCTCGCTATCAGTACCCGCTCCGTTTTCATCCACAGAGGAGTGTTGTCTTTTCAACATTAGTGTCTCCTTCTTGCCTGAGGGGTTGAGGCCCTTCACTCCACGATGGCCACAGGGAAAGTCTCTGGGAGGCTGTTTGGTCTGTGAGGAAAATACACTCTGGAGAGCACATCAAACTAGTGTGTACTGATTGACTGTGTCTCTACAGAGACTCAAGTGGAGAAGCCCACACATGCAAGATAGCTGCATCTGGACACAGGGTCCATGAGGAGGCAACTAAGTCACACACGATCATGAGAGAGGCCCTGATCCAAATGGAATAGTGACTTCATGGGAAAGACACCAGAAGCCTCCCACAGCCTTCTGGGCTCACCCCTAGTAGAGTCCTGCAGATACCCAGCAAGAAACCTACTACCGACAAGCTATGGAAAGGTGCCTCAGAAAGAAACCCAACCTGTGGCCCCTTGATCCTGGTTGCCAACCCCCAGAATGATGAGAACCACATTTCTATGGTTTAAGCTGCTCCGCTTCTGGTATTTTGTTATGATAGCCTGACACACTAATCTAAGAAGTTGCAGACTTGGGTAGCACAATAATCTTACCAGAAAGTGCAGCATTATTTATTATTTATAAATGTAGTGACAAAGTATGGATTATGCGACGGGTCCAAGCAATGATGGGTGGGCTCTCGCAAAGCACAGTGCCCTCTTTGCAGCTGTCCTTCACCATAGTGCAGATGTTGCCTTAATTTTGCATAAGATTTATAGAGGCTGTTCAGGACAAAGACTGTCTTCTCTCTGCAGACCCCAGCAGCATAGCTGGTGTTTCTGGTTCCTGACTACTAAATCCCAATCGTTCTTCTCTAATCACTTGACAATCAAACATATTCCCATAAATTTTCAATATTCTCTCCTGAATGATGGTACTCCCAATGAGAATTACCTTTTCATTATTTCTTTAAAATTCATCATTAATTCTCATTAACTCTACTGTCAAACAAATGTTGCCATTCGTACAGGATTGGTTCACCTGCTTTGCAAGATTCTGCCCTTAGCACAGAGAAGGGGTTAAGACCCTGCCATGAGTCAGTGCGGTACAGTAGCTGGTGACAGTGGCTGGCAGTGGATGCAGAGCCAGTGACACACAATGCGGCAGTTGCTAAATGTCTTTGGAAAGGACACTCAAGAATGGTAGGTGAAGTGGTCACTTTTACTCTGGGTGGGAAAACCCAGGTGCCTTTGGGTTCTGACCATAAACTACAGCCCTGGGAGTGGCAACTAATACTCAGAGCGGCCTCTGCTTGCTGGCTTCTCAGGTGCACTTCCCAAAAGGCTTTTCTGACAGATTGGCAGCTTCCGGCTGTGGGGCAGGTGTCATGGAGCTCCCTGACATGCCTCGTCCAGGCCATGCCGTTTCCTTGGTGTGACATGGTATTAGGCAAGAATTCAATGTCTGCGGGTCAAATGCTGTGTTAGTCCTCATTAAGGTCCAGTAAAGAAAATTGAGAATGTACTAACTGTAAAGACTGTCTCATAGATTATGGTTCTTTTTTGGAGGGGTGGGGTACAGTAAACTCGTCATTAGATGATGGATTGGTCACCCTCCCCATTGAGGATGTTCCAGTCCAGGGAGCCTCTAGTTGCTCTCGGGTGCTGGGCGTGGCGGTGTTCCCCACCAACAGCTGCATCAACATAGAAATGGGGCTCCAAGGTTTGAACCTAGATAGAGAAACCATCTTTGTTATGTGGCACCCTGCTTGTGCCCAGCTGGGGCAGAAGTGGAATAGCCAGTGATAGCTGAGGACTTTCATTGGCTGCCTGAGTCATCACATTCCCAAGGCTGTAAGTGGTTCTGCTGTCATGGCCTCTCTGTGCATGAACTCTGGCAGCACAGGTCTCCTATGTTCCCGCCTTTCCCATTTAGGTCCCTGGCCAACCTGTTGAACTCCCCACAGCCTGGGAATGTACACAGACAAAGTGAGATGGAAAAACAGTGAGATTCCTGGGCACTGGGAAGAGAGGAATTTCCCTGCTGTCAGTTTCACCTTCTGGGCTGCTTAGTATGGAGAACACAAGAGGCAAGGAGGGAGCCAGCCTGGGAGGTCGGCGGAAGAGCAGGGAGGGGACCGGCAGCCACGACCTGGGGAAGCTCCTCCACAAAGGGGCTGAGAAGGAAAAAGTGTGTGGGAAAACAGCAAAGAGGAGGAACAAGGCCAGGATGTGCAGAATCCCTGGAAGAAGGTGTCAATTCCTCCCCTCTCCGTGGAGCAGCCCACTGTCAACCAGATACACCATGACATTCTGCAGGCCTGGTGCCAGCAGCTCAAGCTCAGTACCAAGGGCCAGCACGCAGGCGGCTCTGTGAATATTCTTTCAGCAAAAGAATATTCCTCACACACTCCAGGAGGCCAGGTTCCAGGCATCAGGGAGACAGAAGAGGAGGTCCCAGAGCCTCGTGCCCTCCCTGGCACCCTTCCAGCTACTGGGAAACTGTTGGCCCTCTCAGCAACTATGCAGCCACGGGTGGCTCCAGGAGGCACCAAAGCGCTCAGTGGGGCATCTACAGGCCCACAGACACCTCCTGTGTGAGAAGACAGACAGAAGCTGCCTATCCAGGTGCTGGGGCAGGTGTGGGGACAGGGCTGGGGACCTCCAGCCTGGTATCACCCACTTTATCACTGTCATAAGAGAGTCACAGTTGCAGCAGCTGTCCTGGTCACATCTGCAGCTCCCTGAGGAGCTTGGTTGTGTCCACCCCACCCTGTTCCTCTGAGCTGTATCATGTCTGTGTTAGCATGCGGATTGTACTTGCTTTCTGTAATTGTGAAGTAATATACTTAAAAAAAGAAAAAAAAATATAGTGAGTGTTTAAATTAAAAAATTATTACAGTAAAAGATGCATTGCCACAAATAGCCCTAAAAATACTCCCCTTTGCAAGGACCTGAGTTCAATCCCCAGTTCCGCCAATAAATAAATAAATAAATAAATACTCCCTTTGCTTCCAATATACCCACGAGTGGCTTGCAAAGCTGCCTTGAGGTCCTGAATGGGTGAAAAACATTACTCTTTCATGGCCATTTTGACTTTGGGGGAGAGGCATCAATCACATGGGCCCAGATCCAGTGAATAAGGTGACGAAGGGGCCGGGGAGACAATGGGGCTGGGAAGATGGCTCAGTAGAATGAGTGCTTCCCTAGCAAGTGCATGGGCCTGAGTTCAATCCCCAGTTCTGCAAAAAAAAAAAAAAAAACAAGTGACAAAGACGCACTGTGGTGTCTTTATGAGCCAGTCCTCCTGTTGGGTGGCAATGGCAACAGATCACATCTCATAAAGACGCTCAGGAGAAAGGACTCCCAGAACTGCTTCAGAAGTGGCAGGAATGGTGGGATGACTGTGCTCGAAGTGAAGGAGAATTTTCTGAGGAGGCAAATGGTATGTCTCTTACTGTTGAAACAGAGGTCTGCAGTATCAGTGAATATCTGGGGAACCTGTAGGCTGGAAAACCTGGAGCTTCCTTTCCTAAGTAAATTTACTTTAAAATTTACTAAATTAAACAAACACTTCGATACGGTGTGTATTTTCCAATCAGCATTTGTCCCGTGCTTGCCGGGCAGGTGCTGTGCTCCTGAGTGCCATCCCCAGCCCACCCTTTATATTCTCACCATAGTCCCCTTCTTTTACCAAACAAACAAGACCAAAACCAAAATCAAAAACAATACAGCTGCAGATGTGCACTGCCCAAAGTCCTGCCAGGCGGGAGAGCCCCGGTGAGTTCTTCTGCGTGCTCTCTGAGCTGACCCGTATGGCGTAGCAGCCCAGTTTTACTGCCTCATGCCTCAAAGCAAGTGACACACCCCTGAGCCAAGCTTGACTTCACCACCAACCTGGCCCTCTCGGACGGCTGCGAGAGGAGCGACCCAAGGGGGACATCCAAGTGCAGCAGTGGTGGGTCACGTGCAGGTCAGGGCCACACATTCTCTGGTATCTAAAGGTACCACTTCCATCTCATTTTGGACTGTGTCTGTGGCTGATCCTTCTTCTAAACTGGTGAATTCAAACCCTGTCCACCGTGGTGATGGTGACTGCAGGACCCCGAGGGTAACAGAGTCAGCTGCTGTTCCTCAAGCAGAGCCCAGGAGCCAACCAAGAGCTGGGATATATGAGTAATGCCCCATGCACCTAACAGGGGCTCTCTTGACACTCTAAGGACATACACTGGGTTCTGTTGAGGCTCATCACAAACTCTGATTCCACACAGCACTTTTTCCCTCCTGAAAGAGCTTGCAGGGCCTCCTGAGTCACATGGTCAATCCCGCAGAACTTATTGTACCCCGCCCCGACCAGCTGGGAACATGTCCTGACCTTTGGTGTCATCCAGCAAGTGGGTTGGGACCGCGGGGCTGAAAGATGCCACCGTTAGCAATTGGAGAGCCTCTGATTGCGCCTCCTTCCCAGGGATGAACAGGGTGCACGGCTGCATTATAGGAAGAGAAGCTCCAGCTTTTCCAAGCAGCAGGCTCAGGTTCCCCAAACATTCACGGGGACTGCAGATCTCTGCTTCAGGAGGTCACCATGAGCGCTCAGATACACAATGGCCTTCATGCGGCTCCTTTTGGCTCCTTCCATCTGCTTAATCCCATTTTATTGGTGGAGTGGGCCAGTGTGATTCTTTGCAGTGTTTGCAGGAGAGGGAGATCCCTCCTCCCCCTGTTACAACTGCAGGAAGCTTTCTGTTCCAAATAAATGTGAGCTGTTTCTGGTCTTCCTTACTCGGCTCTGGTAAAGACGCACATCTGGCAGAACATCTGCACTTGGAGTTGAGTGGATACTTGATTAACTCTGGCGTGGTCTGCTGTTATGCTCTAGCATCTGTCTATCTTTTGTAGGATCTAAAGGGATGCGATGAATGGGATGTGATAGAGTGCCCTAACCCTGTATCATTTAGGGCTTTAAGGATGGCACTAATCTCTGCCATTCCCCCAGACATGTGATGGTTTTGATTACTGACTTGGCCAGAGAGAAGCTGCACAGCTTTTCATTTGGCTTTCCTGATTATGAAAGCTCTTAGCTTAGTGGCCAAGGAACGAATGTACATATTCTGCTAGCTTCCAAGTACCTCCATTCCAGTGACACATCTGCTGCTGTCTTGTGTCTAGATGTTTACTGCAAACCTCAGGCATGGGAGGGGCTTTTTCAGAGGTGGCAGGATCCAGAGTGTGTGATGCTGGGCTTGACTCTTGGTGCCATGCCAGTTCAAGGGCACTATGACTAAAGCTGTGAGTGTTACCTGCCCCACATAGCCTGGATAGGGTACAAGGATACTAACAGCTGGGGTCATCCCTTGTCCCTTCTCTACCTCCTGTCCACCATGAACTGTTTCTCCTCTGAATCCCTGTCTGCCAGGCCGCCCTGCCTTGGAGCCAGCTGATTATGGGCTGAAACCTCCATGAACTGTGAACCAAGTAAATCCTTCCTTTCACTTGTGGTTGTTGGATATTTTGTTGCAGCAACAAGAAAAGCAGGTTAGATAAAATTTGATATCACAGAAGTGGGGTCATTGCTCTGACTCTATCTGCCTATGTGTTTTAGGAGCTGTTAGAACTGGCTTGTGTGTCAGGGAAGAATTAGGAAAGGTTTGGAGTAAAAGATGAAAAACTACAGCTGGAATGCCTTAGGCTGTACTAACCGGATTCCAGCCAGATCTCAGAAGATCAGAAGGCTGATAGAAATCCTGCCAGTAAAGACAAGCCTTGCGGGTGAGGGTGGGGCAAGGTGGGGATTCTATTCAGAAGGACTACATTGCCCGTTGGACTCCAGATGATGTGTGTTATGGCTTGGCAGAAAGTTTGTCTGCATTTTGCTCCTGTCCAGAGACTTTGAAAGAGACTAAGAATAAGAGGGTCAGACTCCTTAACCTTGCATAAAAACTTCAAGAAAGTCTAATGTTGAGACAGTGACATGGCTACTGTTGGGGGCTGTTAGCTACATTTATGTTGAGAGCCAAGAGCAAAGAGTCCAGCAGAAGATTTAACATGTGCGTTAGCCAGAAAAAAGCTCAGTACAGTTGCTGTCTGTAAAGGTGTAACAGAGGAGAAATAGTTCACTGCAAAGACTGCAAAATAGTCCAAGTATTTCAGAAGAAGACACCAGAAAAGATGCTGCAAAGACATCATGAGGACCAGTAGAACTACAGCCTCAGAGCCTTAGCAGCTTTGGAGTCGCAGAGGTGAAGACTTTGCTTTGAGAACTGAGTCTCAGAGCACTGTGTCTCAGTACACTGGTGATCTCAGGAAGTTGTTCCTTAGGATTTTTCCACAGGCACTCAACCCTTATAGCCAAGAGAAAGGAAGCCTAGCCACTGCTATGCTGGTGGCAGACCTAATGTCAGGTGCATAAGGAGTGCAAGAGTTGTGGGGCTAGAAGAGCTTCCACCCAGATTTTAGAAGAAGGCCTGGGCACCAGGCAGCGTGCCCCTGAGAGGGCCATGATGAGCGCCCCTGCGAGTGTGATGCTGAAGGTGCAATAGAGATCCCAGACATTTGGAGAAGCCAGGAACATGGATTGTCTGAAGATAGCTGCAAGGAGGGAGCAGAGCTGGCCCTAGGGAGAAGCCATGGGGGCTACAACCACCAGCAGTACTACGGGGTGGAGCCTCTCAAGCCCTTTGGAGCTCACAAGTTGCCACAGATTGCCAGAGATGCTGCCCATAGAGCTACAGGACTTAACCCTTGGCCTTCTGGATTGCTGGACTTGCTTTGGTCCCAGTTCTTTGCACACTCTTGCTTATACCTTTGGAGTGGAAATGCCTTGCTTGTGCCACTGCATATTCTAATTGCTTGGCTTTCTTTTCATTTGTACAGAGGATCACAGTCAGGAGCTTGCCTTAAAGCTCAGAGGCTTGGACTGGACTTTCTAGCAATGCTGAAACTGTTAGGACTTTGACAACTCTTGGATACAAACTAAATGCCTTTGGTGTAAAGGGGTATGTTGAGGAACTAGGGTTGGAATGTTATGGTGGTGTCTAGATGTCCCTCAAAGCCTCGTGCAGTCATAAGTAAGGCTTTTTCACAGGTGGCTGGATCTGGAGTGAGTGATGTTGGACTGAGTCATGGTGCAATTCTGGGATCAAGGGTGCTGGGATCAAGGGTGTGTGTGCCACCCACCGTAAGTGGCCTGGAGAGGGCATAAGGGATAGAAAGAGCTGTGGCCACCCCTTGCCTGGCTGCCCTCTGCCCATCACACTATTTCTCCTCTGTGGCGCGTGTCTGCCCTGCCTTCCGGTCTTGCCTCCAGCTGACCATGGGCTGAAATCTCTATGAACTGAGAGCCTAATAACCCTTTCTTCCCTCTACTTGTAGATGTGGAATTTTTGTCTCAGCACTGAGAAAAGTAACTAAGACACTTGGGAAGCAGGGAAATGATCACTGCGCAGGTCCGTGGACCCAGTGGACCAGTGGAAACATGACAGGGGTCATAGCTCTACTTATTATTTGGCCATGTGCATCGCAATCCGGCAGGGGGTCCTGGTGAGTCCTGAGTCCTCTAGGTGTGAACATCAACTCTGCACCTGTGTCAGACATTTCTCTAAATGGTTGTGTGTTCTGCTTTTCCAATATTTGGTTGCCTAAATGCATGACCAGACCTTTTGGAGAAGGACATCTGTACCCTTGCAGTACCATCACTACTGTTTTTCAGTTACAATGACTTGTCCTTTAATTAGTGGGTTCTGGATCAGAAAACTGCCTCTAGCAATCAGATCTGTCTCTTCTTCCATCACTTATTAAGATAACTTTGGCCTATCAGTTTCTCTTAGTGTGGGCCATAATTTTCCTCAAAGTTCCCAGAGTTGTCCTAGAAACATGATACAACCATCTCCTAGGGTCCTTTCAGGGCATCAAGCCATTGACCACAGAAGATTCTCTTGTATGAATAAGCTCACCCTTACCCAGCTGTGTGTTCTGAGTTTCCCCCTTGCCTCAGAGCTCCATTGATAAGCAGTCTTGGCTTTGGCCGGTGCGCGGTGGCCAGTCCTGCCACCCACAGGAATAGCATCCCTTTCCTTCCTCAGCACACCCTGCCACACGCTGCCGTACTTGACTCTGGCCACTAGCCTGGTAGGGGTGTGTGTGTGACATAGGTCTCTGATGTGTGTCTTGTCACGCGGCAGCGCAAGCGTCATGTTCAAGCAGCACAGTGGCACAGCCTGCTACTGGGAAGATAGGGCTTCTGAGACCCAGAAGGCTCCAACTGGGCTCTCAAAAGCTTTGAAAGCATTAATTCTGATGTGTTTCCCTCCTCTACATTACAGGGGCCCACACCTCCCAACCGGGCCCTAAAATTCCAAAGAGCTAAATTTCTTTGAAAGGCTTCTGTTGTAATTAAGTCCTGGGCAGTATTATTCTCAGCTTTTCTATCGGCTTGCTATGGAAGATAAGGGTCTCTCAGAAGCTCCCAGAGAGGCTAACAAACCTTCACACTGCTTTCAATGGGTGATTCATAGCCCCCAGTGACCCATTGTCTTTCTCTAATGCATCAATGACTCAGCAAGAGCTATTAGTTCTATTGTTCACACAATGGGTTCCTTTTCTGAGTCTCTGAGAGGCCTGGGACATTGCATCCACGAAGCTTTCTCTCCCATGCATAGCTGCTCTGAGTGCACCAGCCGCGAATGTCTGGACAACTGTGCTTCTGCGGCCTAGACCCAGGGATCCGTCTTCACTTCTGGCTGGTAGCGGGATGACCCAGCACTAGTGCTCAGTTCGGGGTTCATTTCCTCTGATTGCTGTGTATACCGACCGGGTCAGGTGGGTCCTGCTGTGGCTTAAATCCAGATGTCCCCTCAAAGCCTCATGTGGTCATATTGGGCTTTTCAAAAGTGGCTGGATTTATTGGTGTGTGATGCTAGGATTAATAATGTGTGCTCACTGAACTAGTTCATTGATTGGTCTGGCAAAGTTCTCCACGTGCTCGAGAAGGCTCTCCCTGGGGACAGGTGACACCACCCAAAGGGTAGAAGGGATGACAGGGAGAGGCGGAACAGCTGCCTCCCTCTCTGTGACTCCCCTCTGCTGTGCCATCCCACCTTGGATTATCCAGGGATGGACTGAATCCTGCACAAACTGAGCCAAGATTAACCCTGTGCCCTTTAACTTTGGCTGTTGTGTATTTTGTCTCAGCAATGAGAAAAATAACTAAGACAGGGTCTCTTGGAAACAGAGGCAGGGGTAGGTTTTCCAAGGTCACTTGGCATTTTACAGTGTCAACTTTCCTGTCACTGTGGCTAAACAGCTGGCATTTGAGACTTAAAAGGGAAGGAGCTCCTTCCGGCCCGAGTCAGTGGCGCGGTCTGAGGTCTGCTGGATCCGAGACAGAAGCCTCCTGGCTGTGGAGAGCCGCTCACCTTACCGTGGCCAAGAAGAGAGAGCCTGAGGAGACAGCCAGATCACACCTCTCCACGTCACACCCAGGAACCAGCCCTGAGCATGCCTGTGTCCCTGCAGCGCAGCCAGCCAGGCCTCAGCAGTGAGGAACCCCGATGCACACCACAGCCCGCGACCCAGTCCCCTTCCGCAGTCCCACCTCTGCACGTGCAGAGGAGAGGTTGGGGGACCACAGCTCCTGTGCTAACTAAGGAGGCGAGGAATCGGCCTTGTCTGTGGCCAGTCCTGCTGGGACGCTCAGCTGCGCCAGCTCTGCAGAGCTGTCCTCTGTCGGCCTGGTGATGCCTCTGTATGCAGCAGTCTGTGCGTGTGGGGAGCCCTGAGTGATGTCCCCTATATAGTGAAGACAGCCTCAGCTGCAGTGGGGCATCGTGATAGGGGTACTGGGCACCACAGCAGCCACAGCTGTCCCGTTCTACTTTAGTCTTAACAAGCAGTGCTTCTCCCAGGATTTTGTTCTCGGGCTTTCTCTTCCTTGACACTGCATCTCACTAATGGGCTTTAACTTCAATCTCTAGCCGCTGCCTGCTGGCACACTCTGGTTCATGCCTTTCTACCTCTGGCTCACTGGACTCAGTCTGCTTGCCTCACTTGCCCATTCCTGATTTGCCCTGCACTCCAGCCCTCCGTCCTGCTCAGCCCTGGCCTGTGCCCTTTGCTGGTCCTGGAAGCACAGCTGTGTCGGTGTGGGCAGGCCACGAAGGACTGTGTGCCTCCTCTCGTCTTCTCCGGGCACATTTTCAGTTTTACATTTTCTCTGCCCTTTCCAGAGTCCAGGGCCCAAACCATGGCTAGAGAAAGCATTCTTTTTTTTTTTTTTTCAGAACCAGGAATTGAACTCAGGCCCTTATACTTACCAGGGAAGCACTTATTCCACTAAGCTATTTCCCCGGCCCCCCAGAGGAAGCATTCTTGATTAAAGAGCTGAAGCCTCTCCTCACACAGCAATCACCTGCAGAGGCCTTCGGGGTCACTGTCTGGCCACACAGTGGTAGCAACACATGAACTTCCCATCATGGAACTCAGATTTTAATGGGAAAAGTCAAAAGCAAAACAAGCAGATAAGTGGTTGGATAGGTAAGTGCCAAGAATTAGACTAGGATCCAGCAGTGAGAGGGTCCCCAGCGGCTGGGGTGAGGTGCAGGGCGGAGGGGGCGCGATGTGCCTGCAACCCCAGCACTCCCGGAGGCTGAGGTAGAAGGATTGCAAATTAGAGCCCAGTCAGGAAGTTTAACAATTTAGTGAAACCCTGTCTCAAAATAACTAATGCAAGGAGTGTGTGTGTGTGTGTGTGTGTGTGTGTGTGTGTGTGTGTGTGTGTGACTATAATCAGGGCAAAGGCCAGGGTTCTATCTTCAGGGCAGAAATACTTGCATCCATGCATGAATCCCCCCTCCTTCACTTCACCCCCTTGTACACCGGCCCTTGCTCCTTTAGCAGACACCCAGCGAGCAGCGCACCCCCCCAACTTGATCTCTCCTCCTCTGTTCTCTGCCTCCTGCCACGCTTCCTCGCACAGTCCCAAGTCACAGCTGGTGTCTTCGGCTCCCCCTAGTGGTGAGCAAGACAAATCACCCATTTTAGTGACTTGTAGGGAAAATTGAGAGCAATGTGCTATCCCAGGGAGAGATGACAAGGATGTGTCCCTTAGAAAAGGCAAAGGTGCTGTTTTAACCAAAGAAACGAGGAGATCTGTGTTCTGATGGTCATGATGCACTCAGGGCAAATCACGGTGAGATCCACCCGATTTGCAGTTGTGTATGCTAGAGCTTTTAAGGTATGTTTTCATTATTGTACATAGATAATGCATTGGAGAGAAAGTCAGAGTGATGCTGGTAGTATCTGAATTGTGATGTAAATAAAGCTAATAGTGTGGGATTGGTACTGGGAGGCAGGCTGCCTTTCTGGGTGGACTCCACATTCCTTACAGTAAAGAATGCAATAGTAGAATTCTGCCTCCTGAGATAGTGCTCTTTAGCAAGGTGGGGTAAGTTGTCAGCTATGCAGAGGAGGAGGAAGACCTTTCTTTCTGTGGCTACACTTTGTGAGCTGTGTCATGTAGCCTGGGGCTACTCTGATGGAAAGTGTCATCAGTCCAATAATTTATCAGTTCTGAGGGGTGGGGTTGGCTATAGCTCAGTGGCTCAAGAGCCTTTCTGGCAAGCAGAAGCTACTGAGTTTGATTCCTGGTACAAAACAAACAAACAAACAAACAAAAAAAAAAAACCAAGCCCAGTGCTTCCTCATCTTCCTCATTCCCTGGCAGAAGCCCTGCAAGCCAAAGCCCAAGCTGTTGAAGAGTGTGGAATATAGTGCTGTATGGAGCTGATGGAGTTTTGCGATACCAGGCAGTTAAGGAACTCACCCAGAGTCACACTCCTAGGGGAGGATTCCACCAGGCTGCATGTCTACTGGCACATGGCTACATTTGCACAAGAGTAAATTTGCATGCATGCCACACCCAGGAAGGAGCGTGTTCCCACACTAAGAGGAGGAATGTGCAGCCAGCTGTCAGTGCATAGCCCAGCTCACATTTGGGCTCTACCAGGACCACGGGCGACACCACTGGATGATCCATGCACGATGCTGAAAGAGGCTGTTCTGGTCCCGGAGCTTCCTCAGGCTCCAGAGTCACGCTTGATCAGTCAGAAGCCCAGGTATTCACCTGCACCAGGGGCTTGGCCTGCAAGCAGCCTTCATCTCCATGGCTGCTTATATCGATGAGGTGAGAACACTCTTCTTCTCCCCTGGAGGCTCATTTTATTCATTTCTGTAAGACAAAATAGGAAGGATAGGAAGTCTTTTTTTTTTTTTTCTTTTGCAGAACCAGGGGTTGAACTCAGACCCTTGAGCTTGCCCGGGAACAGCTTATTCCACTGAGCCATCTCCCTGTCCCTAGGAAGTCTAGGAAAGTCTCTTTATGTGGTTTAAGCATTTTGAAAAGTGCCTGTTGAAACAGTTTTCACCACAGGAGCAGAGAGAACTCAGGCTATGTGGCCTTGGTTGTCTGTTGTTCTTGGCAAGGGACAAAGAAAGTAGGAGAAAAATTATCTCTATGACTGAGCTCGAAACCCCTTAAGTGGAAGGCAATCACTGAGATAGGACAGTTACAGAGACATCGAACTGGTCCTTGCTGTAGGGACCTTTTATGCTTGCGTTTTCCCTTGTGATTTGGGCTGGTGAGTTAACATAAACTTCTATGGCTGGAGCTGCTACCAGGGGTAGAAGATTCCGTCTCCAAGCAGCCAGTGAAAGTTGGGAAGCTTGCACCACCGACATCTGCCTCCTCTGCCTCTGGCACACTGTTTACTGTTGTGTGTTTTTAAAAAAATGCTCAGTTGATACAGCAAAAAGCACTACTGAGTTGATTCCTACAGTATAGAGGGACTCTGAGAAAAAGGACTCCAATATGTTTGCTTTTTAAAACAACTTCAGAAAAAATATTAAATAAGATCCTGAACATTTCCCCTCTTCTTAGCGGTCATCCAAACTTTTACCATTTGGAGTAGACGAGGACATGGTGGCACCCTTGGAAAGACTGGGAGTCTAGAAAGGGCAAGGTGGGCTTTGTGCCTTGATCCTGACAGGGTTTTCCACTCAGAGAGCTGGACGGTGGGTGGAGCTGCACCATGAATGCCGCAGTGCTCAGGACAGAGCAAGAGCTGGAGCGCCTGACAGAGCAGAATGCGCTTGGAAGGACATTGGCAAGGCAGAGCTTGATTTGTGGTGTAGGCAACTCTGCCCGGGCCCTAAGTGACAGACCTCCAGGAAGGACTTGAAAAGAAGTGGGAGTCGAACATGAACTCTGAAATTATGGCATAAGTAGTATATTCCTACCTAACAGCACCTGAGGAAGTCTGATTAATACCGGCAACTTGGCAGGACTGTTGTAGCAAATCCTGTCTTATGCCAATTTCTTGCACATGAGGTGAGCATTGCTAAGCGTGGCCTGGTCTACTTTCTTTCTTTTTCTTTTTCTTTTTGTTTTTGCCACTTTATAACAAGGATAAGGCCCTATTTGTGGTAAAAAATGGAAATTAAAGATGGTATATAAGGCAAAGCATGAGAATTGACTAATGCAGAGCGAGCATTTCATGTTGTGTATTCATGTACAGAAATCCATGTGTATGACAATTCTCTTAGCCAGAGATAAAGGTTATTTTTGAATACTTTGTCATAGGGAAGAAGTTCCGCTGTGGACCACACCCTGGGAGTGGGTAAACCCTGGTTCCTTCCAGGGCCTGTTAGGTTTGATTATATTTATATCCCATAATACTTGCCCTTTTCATTTTGTGCTCCGATTTTCAGTGGTTTATGAAGTAATAGTCCCTAGATTTTTGTTCCAAATGGAAAGTTGGCATGAAAAATCTCTGTCCAATTATTCCTGTACACATTTTGAAACAAATCATTTTGGCCCTTTTGAAAAATTTACAGGAGGTGATAAAAATAGGAAATTTCAGGTTTCAGATGTTTTATTGCATTCTTGTAGCATAATAACAGCTTCATTAAAAATAATTCCACGATACAATGCGGGCTTCGTGAGGTGCTTGAAACGCTGGCGCTGGCCTCCATTTCGGGGCTCTGTGCGCTGGAAGGCTGGGTTGTTTCAGAGTCTGAGCTCCACTCTGTCTTGCTAAGCCTTTGTGAGACACTGAATTACCACCGTCAAGCAGCGATTGTGAGGGCCGCTGCTGCAGAGGGCGGGCTGAGGTCGCCAGAGGTACCAAGCCTGACCTCTGGGATCAGCCCCGGTTATGGTTTTGCTTCGGAGGTGGGCTTTGCGGGGAGCTCGAGCGTGTCCACTTAGAGGGACACGAAAAGGCCGCGTGGGGGAGGCAGGTGAAGGGGAGCGTTGGCACGCTGCGTCTCCTAAGTTTGGGAAACGGCCTTCCCGGCCGCAAGGAATCGGGCAGGAGTGCTCCTCCAGGGCGGCTCTCCCCGCAGCCCCCAGCGCTCTGGGCGGGGCATCGGCCTGCAGAGGCAGCGCCCTGCACCCAGCCTTCCCAGAGCTTTCTGGGGCCAGATGAATTCAGCCTTCCCGTAGCTCCACGATCGCCCAGGCCGGAAGGGGCTGCCGGCTCCATCTCAGGGGCTGACCGTACTCTGGGCCTGGTTCCTTCCAGGGCCTGTTAGGTTTGATTATATTTATATCCCATAATATTTGTCCTGTCACTGAGGCAGGGTCCTGGCACTGGTCTGCGCAGGACGGCCTCCCAGCAGCTGCTGGTAGAGCGAGCGGTGGGGTCTCCGTCACAGGAAGAGGAAGGAGAGCTGGGCGCAGGTCACGCCCTGACCTCTCACTGGGAGGTGGCAGCTGCTTCTTTTGCCAAGCTGTGTACCAGACTTCTACGTGCAATACTTCTCTATTTCTGGAGGCTCCTAGAGCCACTGGGCTGCATCCCTAAAGCATTTTTTAACATTTGGAGGCAGTCTCAGTCGGCCAGGCTGGCTGGAGCTTCTGTCTGCTCTTGGGTAGCTGGGATCCACACGTGCTCCAGTGTGCCAGCACTGTCTGCTGGGGTCCACGCATGCCCCACTTACCCGCCGACACTGTCTGTTGGGGCCCACTGTACCCTGCTGGCACCACCTGCACGATTCTGCTCCTTACATCCACTCGGTGGTGCACATGTTGTCTCTGTTCCCAGAGCAGGAAATAGAAGCTCAGCAAATGGAAGTGACCCACTGAAGTGAGAGCCATGCTGCTGAGGGAAGCTAGGTCCCCCAGAAGCTCGTCAGGCCCTGCTCCAGGGCTCCCAGATTCTTCAGAGAGAAATGAAGAAAACACTGTGTCGCTGAAGATCACTGCTCCCCACAGAAAGGGGTGCAGAGCCCTGCAGAGCATGCTAGGCACAAGGAGGACACGTTGCGCGAGGGAGTGGCGCGTGTGCTGTGGAGGCCGAGGAGGCCTCGTCGGCTATCCATGCACTGAAGACTAGAGGCTGGCACGCGGTTTGGTCCCCATTGGAAGGCCTGACAAAGAAGGAGTGTTGGTGGGGGTGAGCTCGGGCAGGGAAGGCTGGGACAGCTGGGGAGGCTGGGAGGCTGGGGAGGCTGGGG
>PVKA01031940.1:0-25797 GCA_004027165.1 Ctenomys sociabilis | reverse complement strand
GAATAGGACTAGAAATCCCATTCAAGCCAGCTATCCCCCTACTGGGAATTTTCCCAAAGGATTTGGATACATTGTATCATAGAGATATATGTGTACCTATGTTTATAGCAGCACAATGTGTGATAGCAAAATCTTGGAAACAACCAAGATGTCCATCACATGAGGAATGGTTGAAAAAGATGTGGTATTTCTATAAAATGGAGTATTACTCAGCTATTAAGAATGAGAAGTTTGAAGCATTTATACTGAAGTGGATGCCACTTGAACATATACTCATAAGTGAAATAAACCAGACATACATGTGTAAATATCGTATAGTCTCCCTAGTATAACAAGCGAAAAGCAGAAATACAAAAGAATATTTGTTTTAAAAACCAAAATCTCAAATATTCCAAATTTTTCAGATGAAATAAACCAAAAAAACCCATTGTGAGTAATATTATAATGAATATCTTAAAATTCAAAACCAATGAGAAAATTATAAAAGTAGTAAGAAAAAAAACAACTGATCAACTATTCATAAACCTCCATAACATTTTATTGGATATATCTGATAAAAACTTGCAGATCAGAAGTGAATAGTAAATGTATTTAAAGTACAATCAAGAATACTATTCAATGTAATTATATCCTTCACAAATTAAAAAAAAAACAATGTTTTCCCAGGGAAGCAGAATATGAGCATCTATTCCAACCATATAAAATTTGTTATAGTAAATTATTCAACCTGAAACAAAAGAATGTTAAGGAGTATTGTCAAACTATTTTAAATTATAAGAGTTCTGAAAAGTAAATTTCCAGAAATATACAAAATATTATATTTCACATGTGATATGTAAATTATTTTAATATAGTTAAAGAGACCAAATTATTAAAATATCACAAACACAAAGATATGCTTTTCTTCTAAATATACAGAGAGAAGTTTTGAGATCAACAAAGTGTGTAATGGATGTGAAAGAATTTAATGTTTATAGCTTTAACATGTAAATTAAATTTCATTTATTTTATGAAAACCCCATGCTAATCACAAAGTAAATGCTAATAATAGAAACACAAATATAAATATAAATTAATTCAAGCATCCTACTAGAACATTACCACAAAGGACAAAAGATAGAACTAGAGGTAGAAGAACTGAGGCACAGAAAATAATAAATCAAGAAATGTCTTTCTCTCTCAACTATTACCTTGAATGTCAATGCAGTAAGTTCACTAATGTAAACCTATGAAAATGGCCCAATCATTTTAGCTCTAAGAACAAATATGAAGTAAAAGAAAAAATAGAAAAATTATTACAAGCAAATGGCAAATAATTATAGGAATGTCTGATTTTAGATAAGTGAGTTATTAAGTCAGAATTGTCACAAGAAACATACAGTCATTATATAATGGAAATGGATACAATTATTGAACCTTCAATTGTTTACCCTATGTATCCCTCAAATAGTAAATTTGTTCATGAATTGACAATCACAAGTGTAGCTCAGACAAATGCCATTTCAATGGATCACTTCTTTTCTTTCAATTTTCTAAAATATATTTGATACAGGGTCTCACTACCCAGCTGGGACTAATAATAATTCTCCTGTTTCAGCTTCCCCAAAACTGAGATTATAGGCATATGGTACTGAGTATTGAATTTGGGCTATTTCCATAGCCTCAGTTCTTATATTTAATAAATTTGATGAAATTCTTGTTTATAAATTTCCTGCTATATTCTAAAATTTAAGGAAGTATATGCCACTTTTAGGTATTCAGTATTTAAATAACCGGATTGTTAAGTGATCAAAAATGCATAAAAATATAAACATATTTGCATTTATGTATCCAAAGTACTTAAATTTACAAGGAAGATGTTGATAGAAATAAAGGATGGCATTTTGCATTACTGAAATAGCAAAATATTTCAATACTTTGTAGTCAATGAGTACCCAGAGGGAAAAAAATTTATGAAAGCATAGAATTCAGCACCGTAGATCAAATGATAACCCAGATATACATAGACTGTTTAAGCCAACAGTAATTAAATGTACACATTCTTCCCAAGCACATATGAAGCATTCTTCAGTATAAGTAATATATGAGGTCAAAATCAAATCCAAAGCTTCAAAAGTTTTAAAACATTCTAAATATTTTTTCTTAGCACAATAAAAAAAACTAAAAATTGGTAATTTGAGAAATATCTGGAAGCAGAGCATAATGTTATGTGCCTCTAATGTTACCTCTCTGAGAGTTCATGCCCAGTCCGAAACCTAGTTAGTAAGACTAGGTCTCAAAATAAAGATTAAAAAAAAAGGTGAGGATCTATTTTGATGTGTAAGCTGTGAGTTCCGTTATCATTTCTATTTAAAATAATCCACTGTGTAGTGCTGTACAAAGATTCTCGGTATTCCTCAGTGCTGAATACAAAGAAGAAATTGAAGAAAATTGAAAATACATAAATAAGTGCAAATTAAACAACACACCCCCAAGGAACCAGCAGGCCAAGAAGAAATCAAAAAGGAAAATATAAAATATCTTAAAATACATAAAACTCATAAAATATTTTAAGACCTATAAGATACAATAAATATATTACTAAGAATGAAGGTTACAATTATAAATACTTTAAAAATGATGAAAAATCTCAACTAAACTAATTAACTTTATAACTTAAAGACATGAAAAGGAAGAACAAACACCTCGAAGTTAAGACAAAGAATAAAGTACTAAATACTAAACCATAAATTAAAGGAATAAAACATGGAATTGTGACACTGAGCTTTATCCCCACTTCTGAATGGATATTAATTTAAACCAAAAACAGAAATAAAAAATGATGGTCACTGGCAAAGATGCAAACACCACCAATGAATATTGTTGATAGGCCATTGAAAACTCATTACTGTCATGTAAAAATATTATTGATGTTCCTCTAATATTTAAAAGCTGAATGATAAAGTCAGGATTATTTAGTTAAATAAGTTGAAATTAGAATCTTGAAGAGATACTTTATTTATATTTCCATGTTAAGTGTAGTGTGCACCACAATGTGCAAGGTATGGAAAGCACATGAATTTGTATAGGTAGAAAAATATACAGACAAAATGTGCATGTACATGCAATGGAAAGTTATGCCATTGTAAATAAGAAGGAAATTTTTCCATATGTAACAATATCTATGAACATAGAGAGGGCATTATAATAGGAATAATAAGCCAATCAGAGGAGGACAAAAGTCATATTATTCCATTTATATGAATTATTTGAAATACTCAAAATCATGGAATAGAGAGTATATAGTGCTTTCCAGGAGAGAGGAGAGGGGTATGGTGACTTTTTAAATGGGTATGTTTTCATTTCTCTCTTATATGTTTCTACAGATTTTCTGTAAAATATTGTTGCATAGTTAATAATACTATGTATGACTGTTAAAATTCAGTAAAGGGCTACATATTATGTGATAGAAAATAAAATCCTGGGGCTGGCCAGATAGCTCAGTGATTTAAAGCCCCTGCTTAGGTAGATGCAGGGGCCGGTGGGGTGTACAATCCCCAGCCTTCCTTGCAGCCCCCATCCTTTGAGGCATGCTACCATTGAGACTGGGCATGGTGGCACATACCTGTAACACCAGCACTTGGGAGGCTGAAAACAAGAGGATCATTATGAATCAGTTTTGTTTAATGAGACCCTGTAGACCCTGTACTAAATACACAAAAGAAAAAAGAAAATAAAATCCTGTGTGCAAAATATGATCCTAAGATCATTTCCATAAAATAAATAAAGTCTGGTAGTAAACCTACAGAATTCATCTTTGGCAATATATAGTTACATATTATAATATTCAATTAATGGTTATTTTATATCTTTAGTTTTAATGTGTCTTAATCATTTTCTCATTCCTAAGACAAAATATCTGACATTTACACATTTAAAGAGAATAGGTTTATTTTACCTTACATATTTTTACATGATTCAAGCCATAGTTCATTGGATCCAAGGCAGCCAAAAGATGATGGTAGAAAGATGTAGGAGGAGCAAAGATGAACACATCTTGCCCAGTAGGAAGTAATGAGAGAAGGGAGGGGACAGGGAGGAGCTATATCTTACCATGTCATGCCCTACAAAAGTATTTCCTTTGACCAGCCTCACTTTCTAAAAGTAAGTCATTCCTGAGCTGATTAATTGACATATACGCTGAGAGTAGGGTGAAAGATTTACAAGATCTGAAGAGATACCAGAGTTTCCACTGAGAATGATACAACCCCAATGATCCAATCACCTTCCAGACAAATGAGACTTTTGGGGAACAACCTTGATCTAACACAGTCTTCTGTGTCTTCATCAAACAATTTTTCTAGTCAATATTGAAGCAAATATTGTAGGTGTGTGAGTGCAGCAAAATAACCCAGTGTAATCCAATAGTCCATAACAGTAATGAGCTATCCATCTGAATGGCAATGTCAGAAGTTGTTGACTTGACTGAGCCTTTTAATATGGCTTTACTTTTTATACCTCCTTTTTATATTTTTCAGATGGTTAAAAGCAAGAAAAAGCAAAACCTATATAACAAAATACGTAACTTCTGTATCAGACAAAGTCAACCAAATGTCCCCAGGATTTACCGTGAAACCCTGTACAGCAATTTGTACATCTTTTGTCCATGTCAGCCATGTTGATAAGTCACAGCCATTGCTTGACCAGTATGCTCTCTGTGAAAACCTGAGAATATTTTCTCTCCAGGTGACTGTTCTTAGGCACACTTTATCTACAACATTGATTGCTTTCCTCTGTGGCCGCATAATCTTCATCAGAAAATTTGGGACATCACTGAGTTACAGGATGTTATATTAGAGGTTCTCTTATGTCCTGAGCCCTCATTGACATTGAAGGGCTAGGGCCAAAATATTGGCTATTCTGGGATTATTTTGCCCAATTCACACACCTACAATATTTGAATGGCAATTGAACACCAATCTCTGACAACACTGAACCAAAAAGGGATATAAATGAAAGTCCATCTGGTAGTGAATATATATATATATATATATATATATATATATATATATATATATATATATATATATATATATATTCATATTCATATGCATATACAAAATAGGATAGATATACAAATATTTTCTATTAGTTCAATGAGAAGAAAGACTTATACTAGTAGCATTTAAACAATATATCATTTCTGCATCATAGTAGTTATTCTGAATAACTACTATGAAGATAACAATGTGCAATGTATTAAGTATTGTAACTGTACCAATAATATGTTTTGACACTGTCTCATTACTATTTCTCAATAAAATTAATAAAAAAAAGTACCTTACTGCTTAAAAGGCAGCTTAAATTAGATTCTTTGAGAGCTAGGATAATTTCCTTAAATGGATAAGTCCATATTTCCACATTAAAAAAAATGATGGTATTACTACTATTACAAGAGAGAGGATTTGTAATGCGTTTCTCACATTATAAGTGCTCAGTGAGTAACATTTTTTTCTCAAAATGGGCCATCTGTGTAAATTTCCCTTGATCGTTTAAAAAATCAGCACATTTTAAAATAATTTTATAAATTAAATTATGATATGAGTTTCATTAGGCTTAAATCTAAGTGAAATATATTCTTTCCTGTAAGTTTAAGGGAAGAGTATTTTCCTGATTTCCTTCAGGTGAATGGCAGGATTGCAGTCCTTTTAGTTGTCCAACTAAGGATCAACTTCAGCTAAGCGATACTGACAACTACAAATGATGGTTGGCATTTCATTAATCATAACTAGCAACTTTTCTTTTGTAGTATGCTTTCATCCTTGTATTTGAATGTTTCTTCCCAATATTTTGTTGCATTTCTTGAAATGACTTCTTTTCCACCTTACTTTTAAGGCTCATTTGATTACATGAATTCACCTACCTATATAGTCCAAGATAATCTTCCTTGTTAGGTGTTTCACAAATGTTCCTTCTTCAAAAATATATCTGTATTGCAACATAACAATTTCATAGGCCTAGAAGTTAAGCCAAAAACCTATTTGGGGAAAAGAACATTTTTTTTCGACTAATCTTTAGGAGTGCATCTTAATGTTTTCTCTGACATGAAGAATTGTGACAATTCAGGATTATATGCACACTAAGTCAGTACATGAAGTTAAAAAGTATTGCTCATCAAAAAAGTGAAGTTTGACAGTTATTTAAAACAACTAGGAAATAAAAAGATTGCATAGAACAGTCACATAAAATATATAAATGTTCAAATCTATGTTTTTAAATAATTGGATTTCTTAAATTTAGAATCATTGTTTTTGCTTATTAATTTTGACATAAAAACTTGAATAAATTAAGGAGTGCCACACAGATTACTGAAGCACATTTCTGAGTGTGTTTTCTACGATTGATATACACATCAACAAACTCATGGGTGAAGAAGCACCCCTGCAGTAAACTATACCTATGAATAGGCTTGCAGCAAGAGTAGAATTAAAAAAAAAGGGAAGGAAAAAAGAAATGTATCCATTTTGAAGAGTTTCAGTGTAGGTGAACTAGTTGCTTCTTTAGTGCCCCTGAATGTGGATATTGGTCTGCAGGTGTTCACTAAACTTCCAGTCCTCCTATCTAGGTCTAGTGTTGCCTCCTTGATCTCTTTTTTTCTGCAGGTTCCAATATTATGGGTTATGGAGATAGTGAATCCTCACAGACTCCATTACGAAAATGATCTTTGTGAACTCTCGCACACTGAACTTGAAAATCTACCTAATAAACCTCCTGGTTTATGACTGTGTTTTTCTAGGGAATTCTCATATAGGTTTTTAGCAAGAGTGATTCTAAGGAAAATGATTGTAAAATGGGTTTTTTTCTAATTAGCTTATTGGCTTCTAAATTGTCTCTTCCATTTGAAGAGACATAAAATTTTCAGTCTGTCCTAATAAAGTACTGATAAACAATGGCATAATTTGTTTATGTAAATATACAACATAAGTGCATTTGATTTCCTAATTTGCCAATTTTCAGAATTAAAGAATTTAGTGACTTGATATACAATTTTTCGAATAAGTTTTGGAAGAGTAAAAAGTATAATGGGAATAGCTAGGTGATCTTAGAATCTCTAGGCAAAGCAACAAATGAATATGATGACATCAAAGTTTCAAGTTCTGAGCTCCAGACATATGTAAAAGACCTAAAGCAATCTGGTAGTGTCAATAAAGGGATAAAGAAAAAACGAACCCAAAAATTTGAATTTGTAGCTCCAGATAGGTATAATTTGAAGTTTTTTAAAGCTGTTCTGAAACAGAATCTTCTCTTCTTGGGTAGGGTGGAAGGTTATTATAAATAGGACTGAGGTTGTCTAAAATCACACTTTAGCCTTTAAAATATGATTAGCTAAATTATAGAGGAAATTTTACACTCAGCAAGAAAATCATCTGTAGTTAAAATGAGAGTGCTGATCAAAGAAAAATGTGACTCCATAAATTGAGATGGAAATATTTGGGACAAATCTTCAGAAGTGGGGAATATTGCATACCTAAATTCTGATGAGAATATTTTGTCAAAGGAACAGATTTTTCTATTTTTAGTGGCAGAGGTACTCCACTCTCACACTTTACGTTATTGGTCTATCCATCTCTGCTGAGGCAAGTAATATTATGTGGCCTCTAGAGGTGTTAATGATTCTCCCTGATGCAATCACCAAAGAAGACAATGCCAGCATACTTCAGGCCTCAAGCTCGTCACACTTGTTTCTATGCCTGTATCCTGTCTCAAATTACCAGTTTCTTAAAGGTTAGTTGCACAGTGTTTTTCATGAGAACGTAACTTTTTCCCACAAAGACCTACTTAAATTTTCTAATTTTCTTTGAAAAATATTTAAAATTTAATATTGGTGCATATTTTCAGAACATGGTAATTAACATTGAGTATGAAGTGTTGCTTGGAACATGAACATTTAATTCTTTTTAATTTTCTATGTTCCTTCTCCATGTTTACAAGTAAGGATAACAAAATAGGTATTAAAATGAATATCTTTTAAATGAAAGAAACACTATCCCAGGTCAAGTTGAGTATCAGTATATTGCTCCAAGAAACAGTTATTATTTTAACTTGATTTGTTGGCAGATATATGACTAAAAATATGGCACACTGTAGTGTGACAGTAATGCCTGATATTAATTAATTACTGTGAATTAGGCCATTAAAGGCTACAGGAGATGGAAAATACTGGAATACATTTTCCAGGTAAAGCACACTACTCCATACTAGGTGAGTCTGGAGAATACACCCTCCACATTCCCTTAAGGAAAAGATTTATAAACAACAACATAAAAAGTATATCAGCCCTTTCAGAATCGTGATTACTCTTTGTATGTTAAACCTTAAGGTTAGAATCACACTCACTCAATTGCAAAACTTAAGTTCAGTGTGCATAATTGAGCCATTGAGTGGCAGATTCCAAGTGATAGTATTCAATCACCAGAGGCAGAGTGGGACTAATTTAAAACACATACATCTTTGTATAATATTACCTCACTAATCATATTGTTCCTAGAACATCAAATAAATGCACGAACTTCTATTTTTTTTGTCAGAACAGGGAATTGAACTCATGCCCTTGCACTTTCTAGGGAAGTGCCTATTCCACTGAGTCATCTCCCTGGCCTCACAACCTTCTATTTTTTTTCTGGATTTATTTAGACAGAAAACATTTAGAACAAATGAACAAAATATTTCCTAAATCAAATCTATTCTAAAGTCAAACTGGATTAAAGATACAAACATTAAAACAGAAACACTCAATCTCCTGGAAGAGAATTAGGAGGAACTCTTGAAGACATAGATGTAGGCAAAGAGTTCATGAACAAATGTGTATTCAAACGGGAAACACTTGAAAGAATTAACAACTGAGACCAAGTCTTATTGAGCATTTTTTGCATGTTAAAAGAAATTATCAACAAAGTGAAAAGACAACCCACAAATTTTGAACAAATCTTAACTAATAAGCACTCAGACAAAGTTCCGCTCTCTAGAATTTAAGAAGAACAAAGATACATTAGGGCCCTGAAATTTGAAGACCCAAACCAGAAATGTACATCTGAGATGAATACACACTTCTAAGAGTACGAAATTAAAGAAGCAAATAAATATATGAAAAAATGCTCCACATCGCTAGCCATCCATGTAATGCAAGTTAAAACAACACTGAGATACCATCTCACTCGAGAAAGAATGGCTATCATAAAGAAATCAACCAACCACAAATGTTGGAGAGGATGTGGGGAAAAGAGAACACTGCACTGCTGGTGGGAATGTGGACTAGTGCAACCATTGTGGAGATCAGTGTGGAGACTCCTTACAAAACTAGTACTGGAAATCCGAATCACTCCGGTTATCTCCCGACTGTGAATTTTCTCAGAGGAACAGAAAACATCATACTATAGTGACATATAGGTACCTATGTTTATAGCAGCACAATTTATAATAGCCAAATCTTGGAAACAAACAAGATGCCAACCACATGAGGAATGGTTAAAAAGTTGTGGTATTTTTACACTCAGCTATAAAGATTGATAAACTTGAAGCATTTATATTTCAGTGGATGCCACTTGAACATATACTCATAAGTGAAATAAACCAGAATCACATGTGCAAATATCAGATAGTTTCCTTAGTATAAGAAATCAAAAGAAGAAATACAAATACAAAGGTATAACAACAACTAAAGGAATAAACTCAGATAGGATAAACTGAACTGTATAGGTTGCAGGGTAATAGTTTCTCTTCTGGATGGTCAACAATCTAATTTTTTTTTTTCCTTTTTGAGACAGGGTCTCACTGTGCAGTTCAGGCTGGCCTTAAGCTCACTTTGTAGCTCAGGCTGGTCTCGAACTCACAACAATCCTCCTGCCTCAACCTCCCTAGTGCTGGAATTACAGGCATGCGCCACCATGCCCAGCAACAATCTAATTTTGCAGATCAAAAATTAGAGAAATAGAAGGACTGCAAGGTCAGCCAACATTTTGGCCCTAGCCTTTCAAAGCAGTGAAGACTCAGGACATAGGAAAACCTGTACTGGAACATCACGGAACTCAGCTGTGCCCCAAGTTTTCTGATCAAGGAGATTATGGAGCCACAGAGGAATGTGATCAATGATCTATAGTGTGCCTAAGGAGTGTCACAAGGAGAGAAAATTTTCTCTCAGGCTTTCACAGAGAGCAAACTGGTCGAGCAATGGCTATGACTCTTCCACATGGCTGATATTGACAAAGGATCTACAGAGTGAGGTACAGGGTTATGGGATAAATCCTCAGGGGACTTGACTGACCTCATCAGATACAAAAGTTACATTTTTTAAATATACATCTTGATTTATCTCAGTCTTATCCATCCAGCAGAAAAGTACAAAATGGAGGTATTTAAAATAAAGCTATAATAATATGCTGAGCTGTAAATGCCTTTAGTCATCAACTTCTTCAGATACCCCAATACTATTATGGATTGCTGGACTGTGTTGGATTGTTTTTTTGAATTCAAGCACCTATAATAATTGAATGACAATGCAATATCCATCTCTGAGAGGACTAAACAAAAAAGGGGATACAAAGGAAGGACCATTCTATATTTGTATATACAGTACAGTTAGGATAAATATGCAGTACTTTCATGTAATCCTATGAGAAGAAAGATTTGCACTAATAGTGTTTGGACAGGATATCCTGGCTACTTCTTGTACTATGGATAACGACTAGGAAGATAACAATGTAAAATATATTAATTATTGAAACTGTACTATACCTCAGCTATTTAAAAGTGTACAGCTACATTCTCATAATTCAGTGAATAGAGGGATCTGCTCTAACAGTGTTTTTTTATTGTAAATAGAATATCCTGTCTGAATTTTGTACAAAAATTAACCAGTACAGAAACAATATGCAACGTATCAATTATTGAATCAGTTCTACTAATTTGATTTGAAACTGTCCCTTGCTATTTGTTCTTCAATAAAATTATGGGAAATTAACAAAAAAAAACAACAGGAAAATCATAGCTCCTTAATCAATTCCCAGATTTGAAGTACTTTACAAACCAAGAATTGTATGTATTAAGGGAAGCTAGGTCCCCTTGGGGAAAGACCATAAATCACCTCCAAAAAATTACTTTTTTCCATTTTTCTCCCATCCTTCAAAGAGAAGTTTAGTTTTTTTTATCAGTGTAACAACATACAGTTGTTTATCAGTGTAGCCACATATCTAACATTGTAACCATTTTTTTTCATTCTTGTTGCCATTTTTAATATTAGCTCATATTATAGCATATATTTACATTAATTAAATATTTTTCCTTTGAATATTATGCTTTATTCTACTTATTTTATCTTCCATCCCTCAAACCATGCCCTCATTCCCTTGGTCCTTTTCCTTGTTAGAAGAGATTCAACCCTTTGTCATATTTTAAAAATAGTTTCTGTGCTGACACATATTTTTGTTTTTATTTGTTCATTTCATTTTATTTATTTTTTTTGTATTTTAGCACAAGATCTACATGATCTACAGGGTCTCACTGCATAGACCAGACTTTTAGTGAACTTCTTGTTTACAGCCTCCCAACTAGGGGGATTACAGCTGTGCACCAGCATACCCCGTATCAATTGCACTGTAAGCGTGCCCCAAGGATGTGGCCAGCATAACAGGCCCATTTTTGTTTATTTTTTAAATAGAGTAAAAATCAGAATTAAAACAGAAAAAATTACAAGTGATATAGGCTTTCACTTAACAAAATAATATAAATTTCACAATATTTGTTGTAATACACAGTGTTGTCTTCAAACCAGTTATTGTTATTACCAGATATATGAATGTAAAATTGAAAGAAGTAGAAAGAAAGAAATGTTTAAGAAATTAAGGAGACAACCAGTACAAACAACTGAAAAAAGGAGACAAAACCACTCAAACATTAACTGCCAATTTCCATAAACTATCAGAAATGAACTGTACAGTTGTCCAAACCGTCCTGCTCACATATTATTGTGGTTGATACATTGTGTCAACTTGGCTACTTCGCTGGGTGGTCGATACATTGCATCAATTTGGCTGCATCACTTGGCAGTTCTACAACCTGGGCTGTGATGCCCCCACCCCAGAGTAACGTAGCACAAAAAAGGGGTTGAGGAAGAATTTGGCATTCCACTTCCTAGAATGAACTTCAGTCTTTTCAGTCTGCATGGACTTTATCTCTTGGCTTCCAGCACAGGCTCTTCAGCATCCAGATTGGATCCTCCAGCTTTCTGTCACAGATTCTTCAGTCTTCTGTTGCAGACCCAACGACAGAGGGTTAGAGATCATTACAAACCTTTAGAAACCATTAGAGACTGTGAGAGATGGAACACTGCAGGGAGCATAAAACCTTGGGACTGAATCCTTCAGTCAGTGGTGTGAAGACTCTCTCAGCTCACTTCCTCATCCGACTCTGTGACTGGCACATCTTGTGTTACACCTGTGCCTTGTATTATAGCTGCTCCTCTAGAAAAACCCTGACTAAGACGTATATATAGATATATCTTTTACCCCACTTCCTCTCCTGTCCTTCTTGGAAAATCAGTAACTTTCTTTTTGAATAAGTTCATTTCCAGTATCTATTGTACCCTTCAGATTCCATTTTTCTGTTTCTGGCTCTCATACTAAGGAGACAATACAATATTTGCACACACAGATCTGACTTGTTTCACTTAAGAGTATGTTCTCTAGTTGCATCAATTTACTGACAAAAGATTCATTGCATCCTGATTTGCAGCTGAATAATATTCCATTGTGTAAAAATACCACATTTTCTTTGTCTATTCTTCATCTTGTGGGCATCTGGGTGGTTTCCAGGATATAGCTACGACAAATTGTGCTGCTATAAACATGGGTGCGCATATATTGCTATGGCATGTTGTTCTAGCTATGACAAATTGTGCTGCTGTAAACATGGGTGCACATATATTGCTATGGCATGTTGTTCTTCTGGAAAAATACCCAGGATGAGAATAGCTGGAATGAATGGGGTCTGCAATTCAATCTTTTGAAGGAAATTCTACACTGACTTATATAGTGGCTTTACTAGTCTGTACTCCTCCCAACAATGGAGAAGTATTCCTTTTTCTCCATAGCCTCACTAGAACTTATTATTGGCTAACTTTTGCTGTTAACGATCTTTTCTGTGGTGAGATGGAATCTCAGTGCTGTTTTAATATGCATTTCTATAATGATCAATGACTTGAACATTTTTCATGTATTTATTTGCCATTCATGTTTCTTCCTCTGAGAATTATACATTCATGTCAGATACCCATTTGTGGATTATATTTGTGGGGTTGATCTTTTAAATTACTGTGTATGACCTAGATAGAAAGTCTTGTTTGAGGGACAGTTGCATATAACTTTCTTTCACTGACTTGAAATTATACTACAAAACTACTGTGATAAAATCAGCATGATACTGGAAATGAAATAGACCTGAGGATCAATGAAATAGATCAAAACATGCAGAAGCCTCTATGAACCCACCTAGTCACCTTATATTTGACAAAGTGGCCAAACATGCTCACTGGAAGAAAGATAGCCTCATTAACAAATGGTGCTGGAAAAACTGGCTCTCCACATGCCAAAAACTAAAACTAGAACACAATATATCAGCATGCAATAAGCAAATGTCAAAATGGATTAAATGTCTAAACATTAAAAGAGAAACACTACATCTCCAGGAAGAGAAAGGAAGAACTCTTGAAAACATAGGGGAAGGCAAAGAGTGCAAGAACAAAAATGAAATCACACAGGTACTAGTTCAAAGAATTAAAAACTGGGACCTCCTCTTATTGAGAAGTTTTTGCAAATCAAAAGAAATTACCCACAAAGTGAAAAGACAACCCTCTGTGTAAACATATATAATTGTTTATTCTTGTTTATTAAAATATTATTTATTTCTTTACATTTTTTTCTTCATATTCTGTAGGGACTTAAAGTTTAACATGTCAATATTTGATAGAAAATACATGTTCTATATTATGCCTAACATGTTTGATGTTTAGAGAGATAGGTGAAATCCAACTGCATAGGTTGTAGGGTAATAATAAGCTTCTCTTCTCGAGGGTTAACGACTTAAGTTTGCAGACCAAAAATTATAGAAAAAGAAGGGCTACAAGGACATCCAACATTATGACCCTAGACTTTCAAGGTCATGGAAGACTCAGGACCTTGTATTCAGTCTTCCAGTATAGGACAACTTGTACTGTAACATGTAACTCAGTTGTGTCCCAAATTTTCTGATCAAGGAGATTATAGAGCCACAGAGGAATGTGTTTGACAATATAGAGTGTGAATAAGGAGAGTCACCTGGAGAGAAAACATTCTGTCAGCCTTTCACAGAGAGCAAATTTGTCAAGCAATGGCGTGACCCATCCACTTGGATGACACTGACAAAGTATCTACAGTGTGCCATACAACATTTCAGGATAAGTCCTGCAGGGACTAGACTGACATTATCAGATTGAAAAGTTATATTTCTTGCTATATATGTCTCGCTTTATCTTGGTCTTAAACATCCAGCAGAAAAGAATAAAAACGTGGTCCAAAAAGTACAGGCATTCTAATATGCTGAGCTGTAAAAGTTTCAAGTCAATAACTTCTGACATTCCCAGTCCCATATATGACCCACTACTGTTATAGACTACTGGACTATATTGGAATATTTTGTGGAATTCATGCTCCTACAATAATTAAAAGGCACTGTAATAACCATCTCTGGCAAAACTAAACCAAAAAAGGGATACTAATGAATGAACATTTTGTATCTGTATATTCAAAATAGTTAGGATAGATATACAGCTACATTCTCTTAATTCAATGAATAGTTTTGTTCTAGTAGTGTTTGTGGACAGGATATCATGTGTGCATCTTGTACAATGAATAACCACAAGACAACAATATGCAATGTATTTATTATTAAAACTACCCTACTCATTGGTTTTCAAACTGTCTCGTTTCTCAATAAAATTATTTATAAGCTAAAATAAAATAATGAAAAAAATTAAAAAGTAATAATATTTCCCAGTTTGTGAGTTTTCTTTTTATGCTCTTGGAGATTTGCTTTGAAGGGTTGGAGCTTTTCAGAGAAATGAGATCCCAGTTGTTGATTCTATGATGTACTTCACGTTAAGTTTGGTTTTGTTCATGAAACCTTTACCTACCACTTTTTTGTTTAAAATTTCTACTTACATTTTCCTCCCTAGGATATAGTGTTTCAGTTGTGTGATCCTTTCAATAGACCAGGCAAAATAAACTATAGAAACTTTCTATATTTATGTATAAATATATATATTTTCCCCTTCTTTCTTTATTTCTTTTTCCGTTTATTCATCCCAATTGTTCCTTCTCTTATAATAGAATCTTTCTCTTCACAGTATTTTACCCCTCAGATTTTATTTGATCTTTCATTTTCTTACATTAGCAAGACAATATTACATGATAATTTTAATTCCTCTGGGAAGATAATGAGAAGATGAATATCTGGGTCAAATGGGAATTCCAATCTTATTTCCTTGATGAATCTCCACATGGACTTCCATAGTGATTGGACCAGTCTACAGTTCCACCTACAGTGGAGGAGTGTTTGTTTTCACCACAGGCCAGACAGCATTTGTTATTGGCTGAATTCTTGATGACAGTCATTCTTTCTGGGGTGAGATATAATATCAATATTGCTTTAATTTCCATCTCTCAAACAAAGCAATGATGTTTAACATATTTTTCATATATTTATTTGATCTTTTATTTCTTTATCTGAGAAGTGTGCACCCATCCCATATGCCCAGTTTTGGATTGGTTCTTCAAGTTTTGGAGACTGAATTTTTTTAGTTTCTTTATATGCTCTCCATAGTAATCCTTTATGGGAGGAATAGTTGACAAGTGTTATTTGCATATACTGGATTGTCTCCTCATGCTGCTGCTAGTTTCTCTTGCTATGCAAAAGTGTTTTTTTTCTTTTTTATAAGAATCTTAGTTGTTAAATCATTGTGGCAGTTTCTGTGTGATCTGTGTTTTAGTCATAAAGGATTTGCCTAAAATACTATCTTCAAGAATTTCATTTATTCTATCTTCCAAAATGTTCAATATTTTTATTTTATTATTCATATCTTTAATCTATTTCAAAATTTGTTTAGTGTATGGATAAAGATATGCTCCTAATTTTAATCTTTGACATATACACAGCCACTTTGTAATACCATTTGTTAAAGAGGCTATCTTTCTTTCAGTGAAATCTTTGGCATGTTTTTCAACAGAAAGGTAAGAGTGTGCCTGCAGTTATTTTTGCATCTTTTACTCTGATTGGCAGGCCTGTTTTTTTCTGTTTGTTTGTTTTTTTTTTTTGAAAGTGTCATACTGTGATATTTTTTTTAACCACAGTAGATTTATTGCATAATTTCAAGTCATGGATTGAAATTTCCCTTGCCTTACTTTTGTATCCATGAATTGTGAAGTTATCTATATGTCTTCCAGCTGTAAATGTATTTTAGGATTGTTTTCTCTTATTACGTGAGCTATGCTGTTAGAATTTTCATTGGAATTGCATTAAATCTGTAAATTAGTTTTGCAAAGATGACTGTTTTCACTATATTGTTTGTTCCTACCCAAGGGAAGATCAAGAGATATATTTCGATTTTCTAAGATCTCTTCAATTTCCTTTTTAATTACTGTACTTTTTTATGTAGATAACATTTATATCTTTGAATATATTGATTTCTAGGCATTGGATTTTGATGATTCTATTATGAACAGTATTGTTTCCCTAATTTCTCTCTCCGTGAATTTGTTGTTTGTACACAGATAAACTATTGATTTTTGTGTGTTGAATTTGTTTCTAGATAAAGTATTGGATTTGTTTATTAATGCTAGCACATTTTGGTGGCTATTTGTGGTGTTCTATAAATAGAATCTTGTCATCTATGAATGGTGATAATTTGCTTTTACTATTTCATATCGTTAGTTCATTTCTTTCTTTGTCTTGTCTAATTTCTCTGTCTGAAGTTCCCAGCATTATGTTGAATACGAGTGGAGAGAGTGAATATCCTTGACTTGTTCCTAATTTTAGAGAGGAAATTTACAGTTTCTGTAAATTTGGTATATTGTTGGTTGTTTTTCATCGATTGATTTTATTAGGGGGAGGTAAAGATTATTTATTCCAATTTGTAAAAGGTTTTATCATGAATGTATGCTGGACTTTTTCTGAAGTTCTTTTCTATTGAGATGACCACATAATGTTTGTCCTTAGCTTTGTTAATATGATTTATTGCAATTACTAATTTAGGTATGGTTAAACATACCAACATCTCTAGGAATAATTTCATTTGTACATGCGATATAGTCTTCTTGATAATTTGTTATACTGTGTTTGTGAAGAGCTTATTTAGGAGTTTTGCATCTATGTTTATTAAAGAGATTATCTGGTAGTTCTTTTTCTTCATTGGATCCTTCCTCAGTTTTGGTATCAGAGTGATGCTCGTTTCTATGAATATATTAGGACTACTGTGTACTTTTCCATTTCATTAAAATTTTTGAGAAGAAGTAATTTTAGGTTTTCTCTATGTTTCTTTCTAGAAATCATCAGTGAATCCATCAGCTTCTGGACTTTCTTTCCTAGTAGGATTTTAGTTGCAACTTCAATTTCATTGAGTGATATGGGATTATTTAGGATTTTTATATCTTCATAATCAAGATTTTGAAAGTTTTATATGTGCAGGATTATGTCCTGTTCTTCTTCAGTTTCCATCTGATTAGAGTACAAGTTTTCAATGTAGGTGTTGGTGATATTCTGGATTTCTTCAGGGTCTACTTTGATATCAACCTTTTTGTCTCTAATTGTGTGCATTTAACGCTTTCTTTCCTTTTCTCATAAGAGTGTATAACAGTTTGCCAGATTAATCTTTCAAAGAATCAACTTTCCTATTAATTTATTCGTTTTATTGATTTAAAAAATATTTATTTTAGTGAGAAAAAAGATAAAGCAGCAAAGAAACAGTCTTAAAACAGGTTAGTAGGACATTTACAGTACTTAATACATTGCATGTTATTGTCTTCATAGCAGTTATTCTGAAGACAAGATGAGACATGGTACCTTGTCTAAACACCACTAGGACAAACTTTATTCTCAATGAACTAAGTTAAAGTAGCTGTAATCTATCCTAACTCTCTTTTGTAAACATACATATATATATTTTTCTTCCCATTTTACTTCACAACAAAACTGCCCTTTATTTACACTTTTGTAAAGTTAGTAACACCAAACACTAGGTTGTGTATTAGCTGATAGCTAACCTTAACCAGACAGGATGTTCATCTCAAGAGTGAGGTAGTTTGTTTGCTTTACGCACTGGGCCAAGCCTCACTTACATATACTTGATCAATTTCATAGCTTTGTGGTTCCAAACCTATTCTCAATTTTCCTTTTGTTATTTCACCCATGGGTGTTCCACTGCAGTTAGGAAAGCTGTATTTAGAGATGTCTTTAAAGGACCTTTTCATACTTGAAACCAGTCTAATGATTGTAGGAACTTGAATTCAGCAAAATAACTCAATATAGTCCAATAGTCTATAATAGTAGTGAGATATCTGTATAGCTGGAAAAATGTCCAAATTTGATGATTTGAGCATTTTACAGCTCAGCATATTAATATACCTTTAGTTTTATACCACGTGGTTACATTTTTCCAATGAGTGGATAAATCCAAGTTAAAGAAAGATGTATGTAACTGAAAATGTAATTTTAGTATGTGACAAACTCAGTTAAATCCCCTCAGGATTTATGCTGTAACCACGTACAGCTCTTTGCAGATTTTTGTCAGTGTCAGTCATCAGGATGAGTCACAGTTATCATTAAACATAAGTTATCACTTTCCTCTGTGGCCCAATAATCTCCTTGATAAGGAAATTTGGGACAGCAGTTGGGTATAGGATATCACAGCACAGATTCTCTTATGTAGTGCATCTTCACTGAGCTTAAAGTGCTAGAGTGAAAATGTTGGCTATACTTATAGGCCCTCTATTTCTCTGATTTTTGATCTGCAAACTTAATTTTTAAACATGCAGAAGAGATGATTAATATTATTACCTTCTAAGAGAGACAACTGAGTTTAACCTCACTATCTGTCTGAATATCAAATGCCTTAGGCATAACATGGAACTGCTATTTTCCAGAAACCATGGATATTCTAAACTATAAATCCCTATAGAATGTGCAAAAAACCAATTACACATGGTTACATGGAAATTTAGAAATCAAACCATGTATAAAGCTGTACAAGGACAATACTATGACTTCTTCTCTTGTCACTTGCTTCCTTTCATTAACTTTTTTAAGAAACGTTCACTTTACACAGAGTATGGCAATAACTCATATGACACTAGAAGCAATACACATTTAGAAAATAAAAATGATAGATACTTCAAGCATTGTTGTAGTATTACAGAATACTACCCTGAGTTTAGTTGGGTAGTTCACAGATATCTGCATATATAATTAGTCAGAGTGAGAATTCTATGAATTAACTGTTATTTTTCAATAACCTGACTGAGATACTTAGGACCATTGCCTTAGCAATCTTACTTATGTAAATGTATGGTTTTTGACCCTGTCATATTTCCTAACTTCCTCCTTTCTGTCTTTTTGTCATTTAATCCTTAAATTTTTGCTTTCCATTCAACTGTGTTATACCTTCCAATTTATATATATTTTTTTCTTTTGAGCTCTTACACTAGGGACACAATACGAAATTTACAAATGTGGGTCAGGTTTATTTCACTTATGAGTATATCTTCAAGTTGCATTCAACTATACATGAAGGTTTCAAATTTATATTTCCTCATACCTGAGCAATACACTATTGTATAAAAACTCCACATCTTTTATATCCATTCCTAAGGTGATAGACATTTTGGTCATTTCCAAGATTTGGCTATCACAATTGTGCTGCTATGAACATAGGCACACATATATCACTATGATATGATGATTTCAGTTCCTCCAGGAAAATTCCCAGTAGGGGTAGAGATGGTTTGATTGGGATTTCCAGTCCTAGGTTTTTAAGGAATCTCCACACTGATATCTATAATGGATGCGCCAGTCGTCATTTCCACCAGCAGTGGACAAAATGTTCCTATTTCCCCACATCTTCTCCAACAGTTGTTGGTTGACTTCTTTATGACAGCCATTCTTTCTGGGGTGAGACGTTTAATTTGCATTTCACAGATGGCTAGTGATGTGAAGCCTTTCTTTATGTATTTATTCATTTCTCTAATTTCATCCTCTGAGAAGTGTGTTTGTCTTGGATACCCATTTCTGCATTGAACCTTTAATTTGTATCCCTAATGATTTTTAGTTCTTTATAAATTCTCGAGAGCAGACCTTTGTCTGAGTGCTTATTAGTTAAGATTTTTTTTCCAATTTGTGGGTTTCCTTTTCATTTTGTTGGAAATTTTATTAAACAGGCTATCTTTCTTCCAGTAAGCATGTTTGTCCCTTTTGTTGAAGATAAGGTGACAGAGTGCGTTTTTAGTGGCTTCTGCATCTTCTAATCTATTCCATTGATCCTCAATTCTGTTTTTTGCCAACACCATCCTGATTTTATCATGGTAGCTTTGTAGTAGAATTGCAAGTCAGAAATTGTAATGCTTCCTGGCTTGTATTTGTTGTCTAAGATTGCCTTTGCTATTCTAGGTCTTTTCTGGTTCCAAATATATTACAAGAATGATTTCTGTAGATCTGGGAGTTATGTTGTTCGTAGTTTGATAGGGATTGCAATAAATCTGTATAACAATTTCAGGACTATGGTCATCTTCGCAATGTTGGTTTTTCCTATTCAGGAGCAGGAATACCTTTCAATTTTCGAGATCCTACAATCTCTTTTTATCAGAACACTATGATTTTTATTCAATACATCTTTTACTTCTTTAGTTAAACTCCTAAGTATTTCATTTTCCATAATGCTACTTTAAAATTTATTGTTTCTCTAATTAATTTCTCAGTGTGTTTGTTATTTGTGTAGAGGAGTGCTACAGACTTTTGGGTATTGACTTGTGTCCTGCTATGCTAATGAATTTGTGTATTAATTCTGGTAGCTTCTTGGTACAGATTTTTACATCTCCAAAGTAGAGTTCAGGTCATTTGCAAATAGTGATAGTTTAACTTTGCTTTTACCTATTCTTCTTTTATTTATTTCTGTCTCTTGTCTATTGACTTTAGCTAATGATTTCAGAACTATATTGAATAGAAGTGATGATTGAAGTCATCCTTGTCTTGTACCTGATCTTAGAGTAAAATATGTCAGATTTTTCCGTTTACAATTATATTAGTATTAGGTTAATCATAGATTGCTTTTATTAGGTTGAAGTAGAGGCCAGCTTTTACAATTTTCTGTAGGACTTTGAACATGAATGTATGTTGGACCTTGTCAAAAGCCTTTTCTGCATCAATTGTGATGATCCTGTGGTTTTTGGATTTGGCTCTATTGACATAATATATTTCTTTTATATATTTATTTATGTTGAAACATCCTTGCATCCCTGGGATGAATCCTACGTGGTCATGGTGTGTAATTTTCTTAATGACTTACTGTGTTCTATTCAGTAGGATTTTTGCATCCATGTTCATGAGAGATGTTGGCCTCGGTTCTCAGGTTTAGTTCCATCATTCTCTGGTTTTGGTATAAGTATAATCCTTGCCTCTAGAATTGCTTTTGGGGGAATTGTTTCCTTTTCAATTTCATTGAAGAGCTTGAGATGTTTTGGGATTATATCTTCTTGTAGAATTCAGTTATAAATCCATCAAGTCTGGTGCTTTTCTTTGTGGGTAAGTTTTTTTATTACATTGGCTATTATTGGGTTATTGAGAATTCTTATATGTTCTTGATTCAGTTGTGGTAATTTGTGCCTTTTTTATGAATCTGTCAATTTCTTCTTTGCCTTAGATTCTGTTGATGGTCATCTCAATTTTCTCAGGATCTGTGGTAATTTCACCCTGTTTGCTAGGGGTTTATCAGTTTTAGGTAATCTTTCAAAGAACAGGGTTTCAGGATAAGTCCCAAGGGGACTTGACTGACTTTGTTCAATACAAAAGTTACTTTTCTTGTTATATAGGTCTTGCTTTCTCTTGGTCTTAACCATCCAGCAGAAAAGTATAGAAAAGAGGTATGAAAAGTCAAGACATGTTAATATGCTGAGCTGTGTAAGGCTCAAGTCATCAGATTCAAACATGCCAGTTCTGTGGATAACCCACTGCTATTGTGACTATTGGACTATATTAGAACATTTTGCTGAATTCATGCATGAAGAATATTTGGATGGCAATGCAATACCCCTCCCTGACAAAACTAAAGAAAAAAAAAAGGTGATATAAATAAAGGACCATTTTGTTTTTCATATACAAAATAGGATAGATATATAGTTACTTTCTCTTAATTCAGTAAGAAGAAGGATTTGTACTAATAGTGTTTGGGCAGGATATCATGTCTGCATCCTGTGCTATGAATGACAACCACAAAGACAACAACATGCAATATATTAATTGTTGTAACTCTCCTACCAACCTGTTTGAAAACTGTCTCTGTGCAATTTTTTTTTTCTCAATAAAATTAATTAAAAAAAAAAAACAAGAACGGGCATTTTGATTCATTAATTTTTTGGTATTGTTTTCTTCATCACGATTGAATTAATTTCTGCTCTAATCTTTATAATTTCCTCCCTCTTTGCATTTTGAGTTTTGCTTACTCTTATTTTTCTAGACATTTTTGTTGCTATTTTAGGGTATTTGCTTGATTCTATTCTGTTCTCCTAATGTGTGAGTTCAAAGTTATGAGTTTCCCTATCAGAATTGCTTTCTTTGCATTCCACAAATTCTGATCAGTTGTGCTTCAATTTTTGTTGAATCGTAGATATTGTTTGACTTATTATTTAGTTTCATCTGTAACCCATTCGTTGCTGAGGAGGATTTTGTTTAATTTTCATGTTTGTAAGGTGTTTTTGTGTTTCCTTTTGTCATTTATTTCCACTTTCATTGCACTGTGATCAGATAATAGGCATGGGATAATTTTTGCATGTACTTAAGCATGACTTATGGACTAGTATGTGATATGATCTATTTTAGAAAATGTCCCACTTGTAACTGAAAAAAATGTAAATTTGGATGTGGTTGGGTGTAACACTCTGTATATGTCTATTAATTCCATTTCTTCCAAGTTCTGGTTCAGTTATGCTACTTTGTTGCTGATTTTTTGTCTGTTTAACCTTTCTTTTTGGGATTAGGGGGTGTTAATGTCTCCTGTTCACATTGTGGTATTAGATATTAGACTTTTCATGTGCATTAAGATTTGCCTTATATAGTTGGCTGCTCCCGTGTTTGCTGCATGAACATTTATGACTGTTACCACTTCCTCTTGTATTTTCCCCTAACAATTATGTTGCACCCTTCTCTATTGATCATTCTTGGTTTGAAGTTCAGACTGTCTATGAACAGGATTGCCACCCCTGCTCTTTCTGAGGTGCTGTGACAGGTAGCATTGTTTTCCATCCTTTTACTTTCAGCCTATAAATTTGAGTTACATGTTTCTTTTATACAGCAAAATTGTTGGATTTTCTTCCTAATCTCCTCTGCCTATTTCTTTTAATTGGTTTATTCAGTCCATTTACATTGGTGGTTATAATAGAGATGCATTAACTTATGATTGAAATGTTATTTCCTGCTATTGTATACCCTTCCTCCCCTCTTTTTGTTTTCCTTATTTGGTGGAATCTTTCTATTCTAGTTCATGAAGTTGTGGTCATTTTGGACCCTCTCTAATCTATGTAGGGTTGACTTTGCCATAGTGAAATTCTTTAGTTGTTCATTTTCATGGAATTATTTCACCTCTGCATCAAACTGAAAAAAGAATTTTGCGGCACATAGCAGTCTGGACTGGAGTTTATTTTCTTGGAGGACATGAAACACTTTGGTCCATGCTGTTATTAACTTCTTGGTTTGGGAAGAGAAATTTGATGTTATTCTGATGGGTTTTCCTTTAAATGTAAAGTGTTTCTTTTCTTGCACAGGTTTTAGTACATTGTTCTTGTACTGGATTTCTGGGATCTTGATTATTATATGTCTGGGTGTGGTTTTAATTGGATTGTTATGTGGAGTTATATATGCTTTGACAACCTGAATTTCAGCTTGTTTCCCCATATTTGGAATATTTTCTACTATTATTTCTTCCCATGGTCTTTTTATATCATTTGTATTGACTCCTTTCATATTGATGCATATTATTCTTATGTTATTCATCTTTGCATCATCTTACAGATGAATTATTATTCTGAATCCTATATTTGAAGAAATCTGTTTTTACCCTTTCACTAGCTTCAATGGTATCTTCAAGGTCTGGAACTATTTTCACTTTGATTCAAACGGCTTTGCTAGCTTGTGATTGATGATTTAACTTCCTGTATATCTCTTTGAATCTGCTTCATGCACTCTTTGTCTTTCCAATGTTACTCTTCCAAGGAGTCCATCGTTTTTTATTGTCCTCCATTTTTCAACAGTGTCTTCTGTAGAAGCACTTAGCACTTCTTTCATTATAGCTACCATTTCTTTTTTACTTCAGATTACTTTTAATCTGATTTCCTAAGTACATGTCTGAAGTCTTTTTCTTTACGCTATTATTTCAGAGATTTCACCTATGTGATTTCCATTTTCTTCTCTGCTAGTGTCTCCTGCATTTGTGCTTGATCTGCACATGGCCTGAGAATACATCATGCTCCTTTTCTTTGTCATTTAGTATAGCACTATCCACTGACCATTGATGTATAGCTTTGGTGCAGTTATTACCTCAGCACCGGTCGATATTCTTACCCAAGTGTAATAATGTGGTTAAGACAGTCAGTTTTGAATTTACAAATCTACAGTTAGGAACTATTAGTGGGTATTGAGATTTAGCATTCAACAAACGTTTCTATCTAATAGGTTTTTATTTTAGACCATAAGAAAAACATTATGGCTGTGTGCTCACCAGATATTAAATTGGGAATTCATATTTAAATGAGTTCTCCTAAGATCTGTCTAATCACTTTCCTTGAGGTACAAGGGGTCTTCCAGGAAGACTAGTTTACCCTAGTTACCTGTTACATGCTTTCTTCATCAAAGAGAAAGAGAAAGGATGTTCTCATAAAAAAATTAAAGCTGAGGTAATCATTAATATGCATCTTTTGCTTTGCGATGTAGATTTATGGTTTTATAAAAAAAATCTAGAAAAGAACAGATAATTATATGTACTAAGTTTTCCGTTAACATGTCAACTTTACCCTCAGTGTTAAAATTTCAAATGTGCTAGGGAAAAAATACAGATAGGAAAAGAAGAGAAGTCCTCTCAGGGTTTATCTTGTAGTCCTGTACATTATTCGGTAGTTCCTTTGTCTGTGTCATCCATGTGGATGAGTCATGGCCAATGCTTGACCAGTTTGCTCTCTGTGAGAGCTTGAGAGAAAGTTTTCTCTTCATGTGACTCTCCCCAGGCACACTTTACAACTTCAATCTCTTTCCTCTGTGGCTCCATAATGTCCTTGTTCAGTAAATTTGGAGCTCACCTGAGTTTCATGATGTTGCAGTACAGGTTCTCCTATGTCCTGAGTCTTCGCTGACCTTGAAAGGCTAGGTCCAAAATGTTGGCTGGCCTTGTGGCTCTTCTATTTCTCCAACTCTGACTTGTGATCTTAGGTTGTTAACCATCCAGAAGAAAAGCTGATTAGTATCCTGCAGCATATGCCATTC
>PVKA01031939.1:0-25799 GCA_004027165.1 Ctenomys sociabilis | reverse complement strand
CCACTGTGATAAAATCAACATGGTATTGGCAACAAAATAGACCTGAGGATCAGTGGAATAGATTAGAAGATGCAGAGGCATCTACGAAAACACTCAGCCATCTTATCTTCGACAAAGGGGCTACACAAGCTCACTGGGAGAAAGATAGCCTCTTTAACAAATGGTGCTGGAAAACATGGCTTTCTACATGCCAAAAACTAAAACTTGACCCAGTTCTATCACCATGCACTATGTTAAAGTCAAAATGGTTTAAAGATCTAAACGTTAAAACAGAAACACTCAATCTCTTGGAAGAGAAAGTAGGAGGAACTCTTGAAGACATAGGGGTAGGTAAAGAATTCATGAACAAACATATGTTCGCATGGGAAGCTCTTGAAAGAATCAACAAATGGGATCAACTCTTCTTAAGGAGCTTCTGCATGTCAAAAGAAATTGTCAACAGAGTCAAAAGACAACCCACAAACTTTTAAAAAATCCTAACTAATAAGCAATCAGACAAAGGACTACTGTCTAGAATTTATGAAGAACTAAGATATAACAGGGCCCTCAAATTTAAAGACCCAATTCAGAAATGGGCATCTGAGATGAATACACACTTCTCAGAGGACGAAATTAAAGAAGCGAATAAATATATGAAAAAATGCTCCACATCGCTAGCCATTCGTGAAATACAAATAAAAACAACACTGAGATATCATCTCACTCCAGAAAGAATGGCTATCATAAGGAAATCAACGAACAACAAATGTTGGATGGGTTGTGGGGAAAAGGGAACACTTCTCCACTGCTGGTGGGAATGTAGACAGGTACAACCATTGTGGAGGTCATTGTGGAGACTCCTCAAAAGAGTAGGACTAGAAATCCCATTCAAGCCGGCTATCCCCTACTTGGAATTTTCCCGAAGGATCTGGATACATTTTATCATAGAGATATATTTGTACCTATGTTTATAGCAGTGCAATGTGATAGCAAAATCTTGGAAACAACCAAGATGTCCATCACATGAGGAATGGTTGAAAAAGATGTGGTATTTCTATATAATGGAGTATTACTCAGCTATTAAGAATGATAAGTTTGAAGCATTTATACTGAAATGGATGTCACTTGGACATATACTCATAAGTGAAATAAACCAGACACACATTTGTAAATATCGTATAGTCTCCCTAGTATAACAAGCAAAAAGTAGAAATACAAAAGGTAACGTACAACAAGTGAAATCAATTGAGTCAGATAAGGCAAAGTGAATGGCATATGCTGCAGGATACTAATCAGCTTTTCTTCTGGATGGTTAACAACCTAAGATTACAAGTCAGAGTTGGAGAAATAGAAGAGCCACAAAGCCAACCAACAGTTTGGCTCTAGCCTTTCAAGGTCAGCGAAGACTCAGGACATAGGAGAACCTGTACTGCAACATTATGAAAATCAGGTGAGCTCCAAATTTTCTGAACAAGGAGATTATAGAGCCACAGAGGAAAGAGAATGAAGTTCTAAAGTGTGCCTGGGGAGAGTCACATGAAGAGAAAACTTTCTCTCAAGCTCTCACAGAGAGCAAACGGGTCAAGCATTGGCCGTGACTCATCCACATGGATGACACAGACAAAGGAACTACAGAATAATGTACAGGACTACAAGATAAACCCTGAGAGAACTTCACTGACCACATAGGAAATATAAAGTTCATGTGTTGGTATATAAGTCTTGATCTACGTAGGTCTTAACCATCCAGCAGAAAAGTATAAAAATGAAGTATACATCATGAGGCCATAATATTAAGCTGAGCTGTAAATCGCTATGGTCGACAATTTCTTTGAATAACTCACTATGGTTGTAGAATGCTGGACTGTGTTGGATTGTGGTGTTGAGTTCAAGCACCTAAGTTAGTTGAATGTCAATGGAGTGCCCACTTTTGACAGGTGTAGCCAAAGAAGGGGTGTAGAAAGAAAAAATCATGATGTGTGTGTATAGACAGTACAGTTGGGATAGATAACGCTGTGCTTCTACATAATTCTATGAGAGGCAAGATCTGCACTAATGGTGGTTGGACAGGATATTATGTCGGCTTCTAGTACTACAGTCATCCACTAGGAAAATAATTATTGAATTTTTGATATAATTCAACATATCAAAAAAATAAGTGGTATAAAAAATAAGTAAGCAGCTACACTCTTAATTCAATGATAAGAGATATCTGCTAAAATAATGTCTGTAAATGTAATATCGTGTATGCACCTTGTACAATACCAAAACGTTATGAAAACAGTTCGCAATGTATTAATTTATCGAATCTGTATTGTTAAGGTGTCTTGAAACTGTCTGATTGACATTTGTACTTCAATAAAATGAAAAGAAAAAAAATAAAAGAATAAAGCCAGAAATAAATAAATAAATAATCTAACCTTTGTTCAATTTTAGGATCCTTCATTCTAATTGAATCAGTAATTACAAACCTATACGCCTTTGAGAGAGACATTCATCTACTTCTGCGCAGCGTGGGAGAACCGTACTATCCAGCTGTTTTCACTAATACTATTTTTATAATACTGTTATTACAGTAGAGAATGATATTTTTTTTCTCAAGGAGACTAAAGTTGTGTGTAACTGTATCTCATTCCTGGAGAACTCCTACCATCCACAATAAGACATCTAAATGCGCATCAGGCACCCAACTTTTCAACAACTATTGAAACTAGTCTTGTTTATTCCCTGTGACCTTGTTTTAAAGTCTATGTAAAGTCTCTTTGTGGGCTTGGGAGATGGCTCAGTGGAAAAAGTGCTTCCTTGGCAAGCGCAAGGGCCTGAGTTCAATCCCCAGTTCTGCAAAAAAAAGTCTCTTTGTGAGGCAGGTCAGAGCTGTTTCTTCTATGCTGTGCTTTCTCTTATTTTGGTCTCACCATGCAGCCCACATTCACAGTGATCCTCCTGCTTTCTGCCTCCCTAGGGCTGGAATTACAGGCAAGCACCACCATGCGCGGACTCCATCGCCAGCTCAGCGCACCCGAGGGCAGGGCCGGCCCAGCCTGCAGAACCAGGGATCGAACCCTGTCTTCTCTTATTTTAGAAACTAAAACTATAAATGAAGAGAAAAATAAAAGGAAGATGACAGAAAAGAGGGAGGCACTTTTTCCACATCTCTGTTCTTATTTAATTTTTAAAAGACAATACATAATAGCATTAAAACAGAAAAATTACAAGTGATGCAGAATTTCACCAAAACGGATACTATTCATTTCTTGTACTGCGTAGTGTTGTCTTTAAATTAGTTGTTCATACTACCAGATATATGCATGCAAAATTAGAGGAAAGAAGAAAAGCAATATATAGGAAATGAAGAGAAAAACATAAAAGAATTGAAAAAGGAGACAAAACAAATTAAACACCAACTGCTCCTTTCTGTAGACCAGCAGAAGAGGGAGTAGGGGAAAGAGAAGCATCTGTGTCGGTGAGCAGGATGGCTCGTACAGCTGTACTGTGCATCTCTGCTGGTCGAGGGAGACATTTTGTAGCGAAAAAGGGCAACATAGAGATAGGGAACACTAGAAGGAGGGAGAGAAGACTGGAGAACCAGGGAAAGTAAAAAATATCAAGATGAGATACATATATATTATATATAATATGCATATGTATTATTAAAGTTTTTTGAAGTAAATTAATTTTTAAAATTTATTATGGTAAAATACATAATTACTATTCGTATCCTTCAAAATATTACCTTTCACACTTGCTTATCCATCATTCTTGCCACTTTCCAAAGTAGTTCTGGAAATGCTTGTGTAAGTGGTAGCCCCGGTGTCCTGAACTGATTCAGCACGTTTACCCTTAATGGTCGTTTTGGCTTTGGGATGACCCAGGACTTGTATGGTGCCAGATCTGAATAAAGTGGATCAGAACACAGTGCTTTGATTTGACAGAAATAACCATTAAGTGTTTTGAATCGATTCAGGACATGGGAGCACCTGTGAAAAGTCCCTTTGAAATGACAATTTCTCTAACTGCTTCAAGATTTATAGGATAAGTGTGTTCTGAGTAAGAGGAAGTGTTTCCGGGGGGGGTTAATGGCAGCATGCCTTCTACTTTAATGAACTTTTAAAAGCTGTATTTAAGCATTTGTTGCACTTTTTGATGACACGACATATAAAACTTCTGACTCAGAAAAATAGTGAGATCATGAACTTTTTTGGTACCAGGAATCAAATTCAGGACTTTGTGCTTATAGGGCAGGTGCTGTGCTGCTACGCTATGTCACCAGCCCTGAATTTGTGATTTTAAGCTACTGAATTTGTGATAATATGTTCTGCAGAAATAGAAAATGAATACATTATTCCACTTTGAATAAAATAACACATTTAGTCCCTGGCATAGAAGGGGTTGTAGAACCTTAGGTCCTTAAGATGCCTCAGTCTCCTGTTGCTCATGTTTCCAGGATTATTTGTTCTCCTTGGCATTGCTCAAGCCAAGGTCTCTTACCTTTTTGCAGAGATCTTTTATTATAAATGGCTTTAAGCCTCATTTTGTCATTTAACCGTATCACTATGCAAATATTTTAGCCTTAAGAATCTTTTCCCTACATCTCTCATTCTATATCCTCACTCCATTTTAGTTGGCTTTTAGTGCTGAAAATACATTGGTACATTATAGTGTTGTTTTATTACACTTTTCTGCTTTTACTGTCTGTCTATTTCATAGGAGCAAAGGTGTTTTTGTTTTGTTTGTTTGCTAGCTTCTTTGCCTAATTTATCACTCAGAAGTGATAAATTAGGCCTGGGACATATTGAGTTTTCAACAAATATTTGCTGAAAGGGCACATTGGAGATGGCAGAACTCACTAGGTAGGTGACAGAAAGGGCCCATGTGCAGGGTGGTCTCTGGGTGTGCTAGACTCGGGGATGCTCACGGGCAGTGCTGGGAACCCAGAAGGCACTCATTCCTAGCATCACAGATGGCAGAAGGCCAGCACTTGCGTTGGAAATTGTGAACTTGAGCTCGTAAGACTGATGGCAGCTTCCCCAGAGACCAAAGGTAGAAGACTTTCCTAGGCACACTGTCTCAGGAGTCCTGATTCTGCTCAAACAAGATAGGACATGATGGTCTATGAAAGGTCCTTATTAACCACAGAAAATGACCATGAGATTTATTTTCAGAAATAAACAAATACAGTCATTCATTGCACCTTAGCATCATGGGGAAGTTCAGATTGCCTATGCCTAAGGGCCTCTGCGCCCAATATTTGATTTTCACCTAGAAGAGAATCTTAGGTGATGTAAAAATGAAATTGGACAAAGCAATCATCAAGAAGTGCCTTAATGGCTAGACTTTCTATCTTCTGCAGCAGGATGATGTTCTTAGCATTTGAGGAGGTAGTGAGAAGCAGCAGTGAACTGTATGGGCTAAGAGCTTGTGCTGCATGGTTTGTGCTTTGTCCAGCTGCAATTGCCACTTTCGTATAGAGGCTGACTTGTCCTCGGGAGGCCCCTGACACTCTCTAGGCCACAGCCCTGAGTGTCCCCCTCTACACAATACATACATTCATCCCTCTTCTCTGTGCCTAACTTATCTCTCCATAAAATGGCCATTCGATGGCATCTACCTGAAAAAGTGAAAAAGTAGATTAAATAGGTGGTATATGAATCCCTGAGTGCAGTGGTTCATGAGAATCAGCTATGGTTATTAATGACACTGGTCATTTAACTGATTAGGCTCCCTCACATCAGTCTCCACATCTACACAGTTATTCCCTGGATGTTCAAGTGACAGAACCAACTATTTTGATTGATTGGATTAGAACCTGCAGAAGGTCTCTCCTTTGCTTTAACCTCATTTTCTTCCAAACTATATTTCCAGGCATCAAGGTGATATTCGCAAGCCGCTCATGCTTACTTTGTGACGCACACGTGCACACATGCTGAACGTGAATCAGACATTCCCTGGGAAACTGTAGGTCTCGGGAAAGAGTTCTCTTCGGGTTTCACAAAATTATCTCCTTTCTAGATTGATATTTCAAAAGACTTGACTTTCATTCTCAAGCCAACTGAGAATACTGAGCCTTGCTACAAAGTTTCTGATAGGAGATAGAGAAAAATCATTTCTGTTTGGCTTGTATTTTGGGGGCTAAAATAGAAGGCACAATATTCGTGGGATACTATTTCAGAAATGAATTGGAAATGGGAAACTTTTCATTTTCTACACAGTTTTGTTTTTGTAAACTAAATGTATTTCTATCAGTTCTACAGTGCAGTGGAAGTAATAAAACAGTTTGAGAATGGGCCAGAATCCAAGTACTATCTTCCCTAAGACATAAAGAATACAGAATCACAAAAACAATGTTATGTCTCACATATTATAAAAAAAATGATCTCATGCGCTCAGAGACTGGGCAAATTTCAGCTGAGCTTCAAACAGTGTGGGCCAGGTATCCCAAAAGAGCTGCCCAAATGACCTGAGGATGTCACTTGCATTTCTCAGGTTTCTTTAGGGATCGGATCAACTCTGTACGAGGACAGTACTCACACGCAATACTCATGGGCAGGAATCAGTGGCCTCTGAGCAGAGAATATTCAATATAGGAAAGATATGCCTGCCCATCTGCCAGTGGACACTGCACATTCCTCTGAGACCATTAAGCTAGCATCCCATACAAAGTAGAGCATTTTAAGCAGACAATTGTCTTTATTGCTGACTAGTAGAAGTGTAGCATTTAAATCTCCCAAGATCCAGTGATTTCACTTTATACTGCAGAACCCTACAGAGTGGCTTGGTTCCCCATGGGGGTTGGGGCACTGAATAAGCATTTACTTAGTGATGAATAATTAATCAGGACCAGTGAGTTGGTATGGAAAGGACTGAGTTTGAGACACAGACACTATTTTTTTCTTCAAATGTATTTACACAGATTGGACTTGTAGTGAGCCTCTTGTTTTCAGCCTCCCAAGTGCAGGGATTACAGGTGTGCACTATCATGCCCTATCTCAAGTACCTTCTCAGTGTGCCTCAGGGGCAGGGCTGGCAATGCACGCCAGACATTGAACCCTGGTCCCTGCGCCTGCCTAAGCAGATGTTTTAGTCTGCTGAGCTATCTGGCTTGCCCGAGACACAGACAATATTATTAAGCCACAGTTATATGCTAGTCACTTCAAACTACCTTTTCATGTATGAAGTGAATGAGTACTGCTATTTTAATTTTGTGTGTAAATAGACCAAAGCTCAAAATGTTATCTAAAATATGACTTTGACGTGCATGTTTAGTTGGGCTTTCAATTCATGTCCCTATCTCAAGACCAGTATTTTTTATATTAAACCACCTCTTCATCTCTTTGGATGCTATAACAAAACACCATAAAATAAGGAGCTTTATAAAACCATTGTTTCACAGTTCTGGGAGCTGAGAAGTCCGAGATCAAGACATTGCAGTTTCAGCACCTGCTGAGGACCCACTTTCACATGGCGGCATCGTGCAGGATCTTTATGAGTGGAAGGGGTCAAGGTGGACCACTTGTGCATGGCATTAGTCTCTTTTATGTGGGCTCCGTCATTATAAGCTGCTCAGCTTGCAGGAGTTCTTATATCCTGAGATCACTTTGGATTTAAGATTCAACATACAAGTTTTAGGAGACACAAAAATTCAAACCCTAGGGGCCAGGGGAGTTAGCTCAATAGAATAAGCGCTTACCCAGCAAGTGCAAGGGCCTGAGTTCAATCCCCAGTTCCACAAAAAAAAAATTCAAACCCTAGAAAATCACCTTGAGATTCATAGCATCACTGAAAGAGAACACATTTAGGAACCAGTAGGGAGGCAGAGAAAACTACGAAATTTTATTTCAAAAATTGCTTGTCTCTTTAAGCAAAAGAAGATAAGTGGAGATATTCAGTATAAAAATTTTTCCTTGAAAAAGCCACCTTGTATTGTGCACAGTTAAATCTTTGTAGTTTATGCATTTTATGTTCATCTTTGAGTGTACTTTTTCCCTTCCTTTTTAATTGTAAACTTCATTCAGCATCGCCAAATTTCATTACAAACTACGTTTTGATTTGGGGCAACTTTTATAAAGCCTTTCAAGTATAAGAAATGAAATAAAATACATGTAACTGAGAAATCTTTGTGGTCAGCGCAGGCTGCAGCCTCTGAGAAGTGAGGGTGGTGTGGGGCAGGCAGCACATGACAGAGCTGCTTCGCAGTCCTGCTGATCTGGCAAAAACGAACACGACTCCTCCTGCCTGGTAATTTCCCTGCTTTGTTTGGCCCCTCATCTGCAGCATCTCCCTTTCACTGGAGGCTTTTGAAACCAAGGAAGAATGACAAGAGAAGGGTGCATTTGGGGTTACAAAGTCTGATTCTTCTAGTTCCTTGATTTGTGATGCAGTGTAGATTTGCTATTGGCTATATAATTAAACATCAATCAATAGTCACTTCAGGTCTTCAGGATCGTGTTTTCAGCGATGAGCTACTTTAGACTAGTTTAGGGACATCTCCTTCTCTTTGGTAGAATAAAAAAAAATGTGAAAAGCATATAGCACAAAGTTCACATATGTAAAAGAGGAACTAAATGACTTGTTTGCTTAATTACGTCTTTAAATACTTATTTTTTAAGGGTGTAGTAGGAACATGGACATGTGGCAGAGTTAGTGGAGCCCGATCATACCTCTACCACTTTTTAGCTCTATGTAAGTCACTTAAATTCTCTGTACTTCAGTTTCTCAACCTATGAAACAGATGTAATATGTGGCTACTCAAATACTTAGATTGTGTATACATAAAACATTAAAATCATGTAGGGTGCATAGTGTTAGTTATTCTTATTTAAAATGCTTGGTTATTGAGATACACACTTCAGTGTGAGACTAAAACAATTGAATTTTAGAGCTGAGTAATATCATTGACATTTTTATGTAAAATGTAAAAGTAATTTCTTTTTTTTCCAAGCTTCAGTTTTCCATATTTTACCAAAAGTTGTAACCAGATACTAAGACTCTGAGCCCTTTATCTCTGTGTGTGTTTGCTAAAAGATCTTACATTTTAAAATTTTTTATCATCCAGTGCTTTGCTGGCTGTGAACAGGACTAATGAAAACACTTACAATCATCAGTCGGAGATAATATTTAGGAAAAATTTTGTTAGGAAAAATATTAAATCTTAGTTTATGTGTCAGCTGAATTTTAAGTGACCTTGACTATAAAAGAGCACAGAGAAAGGATTTCCAGAAAATCTGATTTCTCTGTGGTGGTGTACAGTACCCGTTATCAACTATCCATATGAAATTGAGGAGTGATTTAAATACCAACTAAATTCCCACAAGATGTTTTTTTTTAATTAGGCAAGAGGACCATTATCTTTTAGATCACATTATAGATATAATTTCAGTTTAGTCTTTTGAAGATGAAATTCAAATATATCTTTGATCTACTTTAGATCAAAGATGATGGTCAAGTTGAAAATTATTGTTGATTTGGTCATTATTGATGAGTGCATATTGGAAAATATCTATTAAATTAATAGTATGCTCATCAGCCCAGCTTCCTGCGAATCCCCAGGGAACCAAGCACTGTTGTGTCAAAGTCTCTCACAACTAAGCAAAGAAGAATAGGCCTAGAGGTCGAGATAGACTACATGGCAACAACAGCTAGAGATTTTAACACCCAACTTTCAGCAAGAGCAGATCATCCAGACAGAAGCTAAACTGAAATATGGCACAGTTAAATTACACCCTTGACCAAATGGGCCAGATTTGAATAATTTATTGAACAACTACATTTTTAAGTATTAGCTTTATTGAGAAAGAAATAGCATTAAGACAATTTCAAAGCAGATAATTAGGATAGTTTCCTATCCTACTAACATTCCAGCAATAATCAATACATTGCATACTGTTATCTTCGGAGTAGTTATTCACAGTACAAGAGGCAGATATGATATCTTGTCTAAACAGTATCAGTACAAATCTTTCTTCTCGTTGAACTAAGAGAATGTAATTGTGTATCTATCCATTTTGTATACACCTATATATTTTTTCACTGAAAAATGGTCCTTAATTTATATTACCCTTTTTTGTTTACTTTTGTCAGAGTATTGAACTACAGAATACACAATCTTGTCGTCAGTGCATGGGACAGATAGATCATGTACTAGGTAATAAAAAACCCCTCAACAATGCTTTTAAAATTGAAATGTGTATGTTCTTATCACAATTCATTACAACTAGAGAGCAACAGAAAACCAAACTTTGGAAACTACCAAAATACACGGAAATTTAAAAAACTGACTTTTGAACAACTTCTGGCTCAAATAACAAATCAAGAGAAGTAACTTAAAATATCCAGAAGATATAGCAAGTGCAGTTAAAGGGAAGCTTATAACAATGAACAGATATAACTAAAAATCAGAACTCAAACAACCCATCACTCTTCTCAAGCAGAAAACAGCAAAAGCCAAAATTAGTAAAAGGAAAGAAATACTAAAGATGAGAGCAGACATAAATAAAATGGAGACTACAATGTAAACTGTCAATGAAACAAAGAACTTCTTCACAAAGAAAAGCAGAAGCAAGGAATCCTTCACTGGCCTAATAAAAACAAAGTGAAGACTCAAATTAAACCATAAAGAAAAAGGAGGCACAATAATGACATCATGAGAGCACAAAGACTCATAAGAGATTATTATGGGCAATTAGATACCCTGATATTTGATAACCAAGAAAAAATGAAAAACTCTCAACACATTTGCCTTGTCAATATTGCATCATGAAGACATTTCTGATATCTAGGCAGAAGACTGGGCTTGGTAGTGCACACCTATAAACCCAGTGTTGGGGAGGCTGAAAGCAGCAGGATCACTTTGAATCTGAGCTGTGTAGTGAGATGCTGTACCAAATACATAAAAAAAGATTAAAAAAAAAAGTCTAGGCAGAGTATTAACAAGTACTAACAAGTAATAGAATTGAATCAGCAATGAACTGGTGAGATAGCTCAGCAGTCTAAAGTGCCTGCCAAGGCGAGCTTAGGCAAGCACGCAGGGACTGCGGTTTGATCCATGGCACCACATTCCGTGCCAGCCCCACCCCCAGGGTAGGCTGAGCTGGCCAAAACATCTGAATAAGTAATAAGTGTGGAATCAGCACATGCAAACTGGATGCTCTGGACACTGCCTATTTCTGCCCATTCTTTTGTATTCCAATGGGCCCATCAGGTGTGAAATGACACATCATCGTTCTTCTGTTCTTGAATACATTGGTGTGGTAAATACATTCTTTTCTGTGAGATGTCTTAAATTCATGGTAATATAACAAGTGTCTAAGAAATGTCCTTATACAGAGAACAGTTTTCTTTTGGTTTATGCTTCCAAGGGTTCCAGTCCAATATTGTGCTGCCCAGAGGGTTTGGGTCACTGGCGAGGATGGCAGTCATGGCAGGAGTTTGTGGTAGAGCACAGTTGCTTACAGCATGAGTCAGGAAGCAGAAGAGAGATTCAGGAGAGGGCTGAGGTCCCCAGTCCCCTTTGAAGGCATGTCCCAGTGACCTAAGGACTCCTCATTAGGCCCTCTAACTTCATTGCACTTCCTAATAGCATTACTCTGTGAACCAAATTTTTAAGACACAGAGCTCTGAGAAACAATACCCCTATTCAGCTATGTTAGATTTTTTTTTAATGTTGACTAATAAGCATCTTGGAAACTTTGAAAGAGGGTTTGAGGCAAGTGAAGGGGAGAATTAGAGAAGAGTATTTTAAAAAGAAGCAACTGAAGTCTAACTTAATTTCTTCACAATTTATGACTTGATCTTGCACCCAAGCTTTCATTATTTAGTTGGGTACATTATTTAGTAATTATATCGTGTTCAATTTGTGCGAAGCAGGGCCCCAAGTGCTTTGAAGATGGTTACTTAATTGCTGCTGTGTTTCAGAACAGAGCTATATTCCATGTTCTAGTTTCTTTATATCACCATACATTACACAAAATAATAAACTTCCTAGAAATGTTACAGTTGAGAAAAATGAGTAGTTTAATCCTTGAGATGATGCCACTATTAATTAAGAACTCCTATCAATACTGGCCTTAAAAAATTACTTTTTCATTTAGTTTTAGACCAATTCATTCAGTATTTTATAAAAGCTTTCTCTAGGAGCTGCGTGACCACTGAGACCTGCTACCAGAACGTCAAGTTCTCTGTGCCTGGACTTGCCCTTCCTTCCCCCATTGTTATTCACTGCTATGTATTTCTCCCTATTTTAAATAAACCTTTTTACAATTACTAAGTGATTTTTCATAGAAGTGCGCTTAATCTATTCCAGTTTCCTTACTTTTGCCTGGGAGACCACTCACTATGACTCCATAGCTTGGATCGTTACGCTAAAGGCTATATTCCAGTCTCCCTTTACACAGACTCCGTCCTGGGCCGTTAGACATTCCCATAGGAGCATCTCGCCTGAAGTGCCCTTTTCTTTCACAGCGCCTGTCTGGGCATTGGTACTTCCTCTGTGTTTCTTTTTTGCTGCTCATGAGACAAGAGACTCCATTTATTCCTTTAAAAAAAAAACAAAAAAACGCATATATTTCATCCAGTTTCACTATAGACAGATGTTACATATTTAAACTAGTCTAATAAAGAAATGGGGTCAAGAGAGCAGAGCCAACAACCCCAGGCTGTAGGACTGATAATAGGTGGTGAGAGCTGTGAGCTGCTGCTGGTGTCCTATAAGATCCTTCATTATTTGTGAAATTGCTTGGAAACATGTCGCTGAGCCAGTGACCACAGAAATGATCGATCAGGTGTGTTTGACGCAAAAGGCCAGGGCCACAGGTGCTCAGGCTCTCGGTGCGGGTGGCCACGTCCAGTCACTCTGAAGGACCAAATGCTGCAGTCTAGGGGGAAACTAAGTTTGCAGAATCGGCCTCCACTGTCTCCTCCAAACTCCCATACCAGTTGTGCATATATTTATTTTCTCATCTATATCATATTTTACATGTTTGCAAGTTCCTAATTAGGCTCTGAGCTACTCAAGTTTGCAAATTGTATCCTTTACATTTTTGTTCCATCAGCACTCTGCAAAGAAAAGACCACCAACAAAACAGCAGGAATTAAATACTTATAAAGAAACCCAGTGAAAGATACTCAAGACGATCCTTACGTGAACATTCCTCTAACGGGCATGGTCTAAGGCTGTAAAAAATAAAAAGTCATGGCCCTCTTGAACAAGAAAGCAGAATTTCCACTGAAAGACTTCCCTAAATTGTAGAGCAATCACCGATGTAGTAATAAAAATATCAAGATAAAAAAACTTGACAAAATTAGATAACAATCAACATGTGAGAATGTTTTAGAACATTCTAATCTATAAATGAAATGGGCTCATACATGCTACCAAGTATTTGATGAAATTAATAAGGAACTGAGTGTCGATTCAGAAAGCTCATTTGGGTAGTGCTTTTGGAAAAACAAAATAAAGCTGAATGCCTATTGAATGCTTCATTATAAAATGAATATTTGAAATATAAGATTTAAATATAAAAATTCAAGGGGCCAGAGAGCTAGCTCAGCAGACTAAGCACCTGTTTAGGAAAGCACAGGGAACAAGATTCGATGCCCAGCCCCACATGCCACGCTGAGCCATGGACGGAGTCTGGGCGTGGGGGCCCATTCCTATAATCCCAGCCCTGGGGAGGCGGAAACAGGAGGATTGCTAGGAGCCTAAGCTGTGGAGTGAGACCCTGTGTCATAATATATTTTTTTAAAAATTCTAAAAGCATCAGAAAAAATTATTTGCTTTATTTTATTTTTTATTGAAGGATTTAGTGCTGCTGTTCTATTGCATAGCAAGATGATTTTAGTTGACAATAATATACAATTTTTTAAGAGTAGGAAAATTTATTGGAGAAAAGGTACTGGGAATAGGAATGGGAGAATGGGGAACATAGCTCCTGTGAGCTAGGAGGGTCCTGAAGTGGTTGCCACCATAATACATATTTGCTGAAAACGTTACAGTAGAAAAGACTTTTAAGACTTTTTTGGGTCAGAGGTACAGCTCAGTGGCTTAAGTGCCTCCCTGGTAAACATAGGATCCCAAATTAGATCCCTTGTATTAAAAAAAAAAAAAAAAAAAAAGACTTTTTCTATGTTAAGTGGGAAAATGAGTAAAATGTTGCTTTAAATGTTTGCTCATTTCATATGCTAAGTGGGAAAATCATAAATTAGAACACATAAGTAATTGTTAACTTTTGTATTCCTCAAAACCTCCTAATGTCCAAAGAAAATGATAAGTGTGAAAAACATTTGCAAATATAGAGTATAAACCAGAAACGTCGTATTCCTTTTCTTTTTTTTTTTTTTTTTTGGTGGAACTTGGGATTGAACTCAGGCCCCTGTGCTTGCCAGGCAAGTGCTTATTCCACTGAGCCATTTCCCTAGCCCTGTCATATTCTCTTGATACACAAAGAAGTCTACAAAGATAAAAATGGACAAACATTTAAGGCAACATTTTACTCAAAAAAAAAAAAAATCCTAAAAAGCAAGAAACCAGGCATGTGGGATCCTGAAATTTATTAACTCTGCAAATTTAAATAACAATGAGATACCAGTTCTGCCTATCGTATCAGAAACACAAAATTGTTTTGTAATAGCCAAAGTTCCCTAGAACAAACAAGGACTTCCAGACAATGCCAAAAAAACAATTTGAAAAATATGTTTTCTTGTGAGCCAGAAGTTCTACCTTCTACCCGCAGGACTTAGCAGTTTTATTCTTATAGTTACACAAAGGTAGATGTACCACACTGGTGCCCAGAGAGGGCCACACACCCGTGGTCCATGCAGAAAGTATTTCCAGTACCTGTGTGTTGTGCTATTTTGCAGCTGTGATTACAAATGGATGGATGCAGTTCTTTAGAGGGCCAATATATTAGGTAGTCAGAAACAAAAATTGTAAAACAACTGCTGTTGTAAATAAAGAGTTAGACATATAAAATATGCATACAGTTTCCCAAAAAGATAAACATGGAACTGATAATCCGGTTCTCTGTCAACAGTGATAATAGATTGGGAAGAGACATGACCAGGCGTCAGGATCACCTTACCTGCATCTGAAGGGTTTGAATTCTTTCGAGAAACCTAACCAAAAAAATTTTAGATTTCCCCCCACTCCTAAAAATGGCAACACTTCTTCCCTCTGTCTGTCTAGACTGTTACCCAGTCTGTTCTAAGACCCCATGTGTCTTCCCGGTAAATGGTGGATCAGGAAATTGAAATATTCATGCTCACTGGTGTGACAAATCCCTCAGGGGGTTAGTTTTGATATTTATAGTTTGCTCTGACAGAAACACTGAGCTCCTCTTGTGCATTTTACAGGAAGGATGATTCTGGCATAAACAGGGCTCGGCTGCCGCAGTGAAGGACGGACGGCCTCCTCCTCCAGGAGCGGCAGCGGCGCGCTGGCACCGGGCGGCACCGTTTACTTGGGCGTTGCGTGTATCATACTGTTTTCTTAGTCTTTGCTTTCTGCATTTCCCTTTAGGTTTGGCAGAAAAATGGATTTCAAGGCATTATCATTCTCTCTGTTGCTTCCTGGTGAGATGAAAAGAGGAAAGTGTTGCCTTTCTATGTGATGTAATTGCTAAACATGGAAGCTTGGCTCAGAGCAGTGTAATTACAGGTGCGACTGATGAGATGATTGACTTGCGATTATTATGCTTAGTCAGAACTTCAGAGATGGGGAAGGAGAGAGACTGAGGGAGGGAGAGACAGGGAGAAGGAGGAGGCAGAGGGGGGAGGGAAGGGGGAGGGAGGGGGAGAGGGAGGGAGGGAGATATTCTTTATACTGTCTTTTGATCTCTAAAAGGATTTGTTTTCAGGAGTTCAGGCCGCCCATACACCAAGCTTCCCAGGAAGAAGAACAGGGTGAGGATGGATGCTGAACATTTCTAGCTATGCTTCTTCCTTGAGTTTCACACCATTAACGTAGTAGTAATTTCCCCCCAAATGATGGCAATTTTTAAAAATGTGGTAATTTCTTCAAGTTAAATTTAGTGATAACATTTAAACAAAGAGTATATGCGTAATGACAGGTTAAAAAACATATGGCTGTCATACTAAGTTTTAATTTATAGTCATAATATGCAGTGTTCCTGATAAAAAGGAAAAACAAAAATGTAATAAAGAGCAGAATCTCAACTATTGTAAACAAAAAATTAAAAAAATAGCTAACTACCCATTCCCTAAACATAGCACACAGTCAGGCAGCTTAGGACATCAGAATTCCACTCCGTGAATTTAATGGGAGGCCTTATTTGGTTTGAGAAAGTGATGTTCTTTTTTCTCTTTTTAAAAAATATAGCCATTCATAAACCTTTCTATAATTTATTTATTCACTAGTTTATTTATTTGTGTGAGACTTTAAGACCCTTTTAAAGATATTTTAGCTTCAGTGCTAAAATTCTTCAAAAAGCATCATAGCTACTTAGCAGAAAAGGGAGAAAATTTGGTATAAGAATATGCGGAATCTGTTTTGATCACTTTTACAAGGGGAATTTAGTTACTTTAAAATAGTTTGTATTTAGATTTCATTAAAAATAGATCATGTTTGTTTGCAATAATCCAAAGGATAGGAAAAGTTAGAAGGAAAAGTGAGAATCTCTTCCAATTCACTTCTATCTCACTTTCTGGAATTAAACTCAATTACTGTATTCTTGAATATTATATCTTTGTCAGAAATCAGCTTTCTTGGTTAAGTTTTTCTGTATTTTTATTGGTTTTAAAAGAGTTTTTAATTTATTAAAGCATTTTATGAAAACTGGTTCTAAATCCTAGTTGAATAATTCAAACATTTGATTTATCTTGGTGTTGGCATGCATCATTTTTTCTCGATATGACAGGTTACATTTAATTATACTATAGATTTTTGAACAATATGTGATATTTTATTTCAGTAGACAGTAACCTGCTTAGATTCAGCAAACATTTCCAGATTTATTTTCTTTATTATATTTCTAATGATAATTCATTAAAAAAAAAAACCAGGGGCCTAGAGATAGCTCAGTAAACAAGCACAAGGGCTGAGTTCAATTCCCAGGTCCACCAAAAATAAACAAACAAACAAACAAATAACTGTACTTGTCTTACTTTATTTGTTGCTAAGGCCACACCCAAAGTTAAAGGAAGAAAGGTTTATTTGGCTCACGGTTTGTAGTGGTTTCAGTTCGCAGCTGGCTGGCTCCAGGACAGGGCGGCAGGGCACAGGGGCAGCAGTCCAAGTGGGCAGGCGGCGGTGAGGACAGGAATGGTGAGGAGGCAGGAGCAGCGGCAGTGGCCGCAGCAGTAGCCCTCTCTGTGTCCCTCACATTCTGTCCAGGCTGGCTGCCCCTGAGGCAGGTGGCACTCACAGCCAGGGTACGCCTTCCTAGTATACACATCCAGAGCTGTGACACACCAATCAGTGGGCTGATTTAGTGAACACACACTCTTATTCTTTAATCCCAGCATCACGCACTGCAGATCCAGTCACTTCTACAAAGCTATACCTATGGTGGCACGTAGCTTCAGGGACACATAGAGACACAAGCCGTATAATAGTACCCTTCTTTGGTTTTTAGTAAAATTACTGTTACATTCAACCATTCTTTTCTTTTACGTATTAGTTACAGAGTCTACAGGGTCTCACTACATAGATCAGACTCCTAGAAATTCTCCTCTTTTCTGCCTCCCTAATACTGGGATTACAGGTGCGCACCACCATGCCCAGCCATATCAGTGCTCCCCAGGGATGAGGCCAGCCCAGCATGCTGGGGGATTGAACCCCAACCCTTGGCCTGCCTAAACAGGCACTTTCGTCCACTGAGCTATTTGGCCAGCCCTCAACCATTCTTACAGCCAGTTTCAAAACACTTTAACTGTAACAAATCAAATGCCCATACTCTTGGGAATCATCACTCTGTCTCCCTATAATCCATTCCAGAGCAACAATGAAAATACTGTATTTATTTTCCAGTTCAACATTTTATATAAACATTCTGTTATAAGCTTCTTTGGCTTGGCATAAGGTTTTTTCCTTTCTTCCTTTCTTCCTCCCTTCCTCCCTCCCTTGCTTCCTTCTTTATTTCTGTATTGGAGATGAACTCACTCCACTATATCCTTCCCACTGAGCTACATCTGCAGCAAACACCTCTCTTTGCTTCTATGTTAAGACAGGGTCTCACTACGTTGCTAACTTATCAGGCTGTTTGAAATTAGAATTCTGCTGCATTGGGCTCCTAAAATGCTGATACTGCAGGTGTGCGCCACCATGCCTAGTGTAACATAAACTTTTCAAGGTTCATGCATGTGTAGCATGTATGACTACATTATTCATTTTTATGGCTGAATAAATTTTTATTGCATGGCTATTCTCTGTTATGTTTCTCCATTCATCATTCAGTAAACATTAGAGTTGTTTCCCCAGTTGGCTATTGTAAACAGTGCTAGAGTAAGTATTTGACCAGTAGTTTTTGTTTAAACAAATTTTCCTCAATTTGTTTTTTTTTTTTTCTTTTTCGATGTCAAAGCTTTTTATTTTTAACTCAGTGGCATTATTAACATATGAGTAGGAGTCCAGGAGATTACAATGAGAATTCTCCTTTTTGCATAGTTGAACAATGCTTTAGATCTTTTTTGTAATCATTATTTGAGTCTGTGCTGACCAGTTTTGAGGCATACACAAAGAACACCAGCCTGCTCTTCATCGTAATTACCCTCTGCAATCTTCCTTCTCAGGATCTTTGGATTCCCCTTAAGATCTCTCCTGGGCCCTCAAGGGAACTCACCAATAACCCAGAACTCCATGTAGGAGTGAGAGCTATTCATTCATTCATTCACTGCCTGGGCTGCTGCACTGGTGCTATGGATGTTTGTTAGCAGGGTTGCTCGATTTGATTATACACCTAGGAGTACAATTACTGGATCATTTAGTAATTTGATCTTTATTTTTTGTATATTTTTATTGGCTTACATTTGTAATATGTAGCATTTATATTCATTTAAGGGTATCAGAATATGCACAATGATAGATCATTTTCTATCCCTATCCTCCTCTTACCCTTCCATTTCTCCTTCCTCTGGTCTCCTGTATGTTTCACTATGTTACTATAGTAATTACTATGTTCAATGTTTGAAGTATCATCAAACTTCTCTACAGTGGCTACACCCTTTTATATTCCTAGTAGTAACATTGGGGGAAGGGGTACCAATTATTCAATATCCTCAGTAATACATTGTAATCTTTAGGGAATTTATTCCACTGTTTTTTGTCTTTTTGGCTTATTCAAGGAAGAAGGCATATCCTGTCTGAGTTTCCCGTTACTTCTAGGTGAGGAAGGAACTCTCTCTCTCCTTGTCTGTCTGTCTGTCTGTCTCTGTCTATCTCTCTGTTTCTCTGTCTGTCTATCTCTATTTTTGTCTGTCTCTCTGTCACTCTCTCTGTGTCTGTCTCTGCCTCTCTGTCATTTTGTCCCTGTGGCTCTGTCTTTGTCTATCTTTCTGTCTGTGTGTGTGTGTCTCTCTCTGTGTGCTTCCGGAGATATAGGGGATTTCAAGGATAAATTCTTATTTATTTATTTTTGCAGAACTGGGGATTAAACTCAGGTCCTTGCACTTATTCTACTAAGCCATCTCCCCAGCTCTACTGAACCATCTCCCTGGCCTCCCTGGCCCTATAAATTCTTATTGTAACTGGATTCATTTTGCCAGAGCTGCCTCCTCACCTGATTTTGGTGAGACAGGAAAGTTTCAGATGTGCAGGTGCAAAAAGTCTCCCTAGCCATGTTTCATGTTGGGCTCCCCGTTGCTAAAGCCCCCTCACCATCAGTGTTTTTAATGTAATGAGGCCTCCCCCTCTAGGAATAATTTTTTGTGTGAAGCCCTGAGTGAACCACATAAATATTACTACTAATAAACTTCGCACATCCTCCCTGTTCTGTCCATAAAGAAATGAGAAGTTAGAAAACTTAATTTATACTATCTAAACTCAGACCATTTGTAAATGAATGGAATGAAAATGTGGTCTCAGGACTGACTCAGAAGTCACCATTCTTTTGTTTGTTGTGCTGCTTTTGAAAGACAACATTTCTAAAGGAGAAGTATGAAAATGAAACCCATGTCAGGGTTTATTCCTCAGCAGCAGAACAAAACAAAACAAAAATAATCTTGCTTTTTGTCACAAAACGTCAGGGGCATAGCTTAATGCTATAGTGTATAATATTATTGAATATTTTCCTGCAGTGATAGTAACAATGCCTTTTAACAAAATAATGCATTGTTATTAGCTCATTGAACTCTAATGGAGAGCCCTGCTTCCAAAGGCAATAATGTATTTTGTACTACAGTGACTTCTGCCCTGCCCCCTGCTGTGTTATTTTCTTTCCTCCAAGCTGACAGAAGCATTCAACAAAATGAGGAAATAGTGGAGGGCACAGCTGAATCAAATTTTGGAACAAACAGCCAAAGATAAGTGTGTCACATGAGAACAGCTCTTAATTGTTCTGTGATAATTCACTCAGAATATAATGATGTTGCTAGAAAGAATGAACTAGTTTCTTGCAGATTAAGAGAAAACCATTTGTGGAAGATGAAAGGGCATCTAGCATTTGAATAGACAGAGAAAAGAACTGCAAGAACATGAAATTACTTTTTCTCCTGATAAGACATTTATCTGTGTTTCTCTATCCTCATGCTAAATGAGGTCTAGGAGATAGAGTTCTTTGAAAGCAGAAATGGCATTAGGTTGGAATTCTGCTCCAACCATTTAGAAGACAGACATAAGTAAGCACTGGAGTGATTCTGATTACTAATGAAGAGACTCCTTTTGCAAAAATCATCCTAACTAAGACTGTTTTTTTTTTCCTCCCGAAAGATGCCCAGAACTTGTTGCCAAAAGCCAAGGCTGCACACTCTCTATATAAGGAAATAAGATGTACAAGTAGCTTTCCTTGACTAGAAGAATTTGGAACCCAGAATATATTGGTTCTACCATGCATCTAGTGTTCACACAGATTTTAAAGCAGATGGTCATGGTAATTTGCTCTGAAGATGTCTAAAATCTTACCGATTCACTGGCTTTTTGGGACACTTCACTCTCCTATTAGAAGGCTAGTAATATAAAATAGATGCTGCATTGAACTTATTATTTGATATTCCCTGCCTGCCCTTGTGGCCCCTCCAGTGTAGAACCTTCACATTTCTGGTGATCCTTCTAATCTTTCTTTCTAAGATAGACAGTCAATCACCCGTGTGTTTAGTAGTACTGAGCAGAATCTAACATCTCTTCATGAAAAAGCACAAGTGGACTTCTAAGTATTTTCAAAGTTAGTAATGAAAATTCTTGGGGACATTTTGGAATAAGGCAGAAACTGCAGGAAGAGTGTTCTCAGAAATATGGGCCTATCAGCTATTAGGAGAAAGGAAGGAACTCAGGATGAGGACTGAGAACAGAGGGGTTAAGCTCTAAGTGGATTTCCAAAGGAACCCCCTTTGATACCAGCAAGTCATGAGTAAATAAAACAACATGCAAGCATGTTTGATAGACACATTCCTGGGCTATTCAGAAAATTGGAAACTAGAATAATGAACAGTGGAAAACAAACACACACAAAAGTCAGACTTCCTCTAGAGTTCGGGCCTTAACCAACAACAGAATCAGAAAATTAGTTATTAGACCTGACGTCAAGCAGTGAAGGCAATCCTAGTATTCTTGATATGAATTTTAGTTTTTCAGTGGGACTCAAATAGCTTTGGAAAGAAGTAATTCTAAATTTTTTGAGGGGACAGCATTCTGATGTTATGGGTTCAGGAACCCATAGAGTGAGTTCAATTAAATACAAATGTGGGTTAAAAATTATGTGATATTCAAGAAAACAACTCACTATTTGTGATTCAATATAAACATGAAACATATTTAGGCCAATGGTACTTCAGATATTAGTATTATTAGATTAAAATATGAAATAACAACATCTGAATGCTTCAAGCATAAAATCCATAAAAGCTGATCAAGAAAAAAGGAAAGAGGGCTATCAAAAATAATTCTCAGTTTGTTTCTACTAACTTTTTTTGTGATTTGAGTCAACTATTCTAGAAAGACAAGAAAGAAGGTGCAGCTGTGTGTGTGGTGCGTGTGTGTGTGTGTGTGTGTGGAATACACACTGTGTGTGATGTGATATGTGTGTTTCTCTGTATCAACTTATAAGAGTGAACTAAAAAACACAGATAATTCCTAAACTAAGACTCAAGTGAAACCTAAACACATCGAAAGTGAAAAAATATACTATATAAATAGCATTTCAGATAAATTTATATAGTTGTCAGAAATTATTACTGATAAAGAAAAGTACTCGTAATGTTGAAAGTTTAATTCTCCACTGTTGGAGCCTAGATCTTCCCCACCCTGAACTGCATAGTGAGACCCTGTTGCAAAAGAGACAAAAATAAAATAAAATAAAATATGGTTGCTAACCCTCAAGATTGAGAGTAGCTAGCAAAGATTTTTCTCTCAGTCAGTGCGCTGTCTCCACTGTTGTCCATTTCCTTTGCCAGGAAGACATTTCTTAGTTTGACACAGTTCCATTTGTTGATTCTTAATATTGTTTCTTGTATTTTAGAGTCTCACTCAGAAAGTCTTTCCCTATTTCTATGGCTTCAAATGCTTGTCCTATCTCCTACCAGTTTCAATATTTCTGGTTTTCATACATGTCTTTGATCCAGTTTGATTTGATTTTAGTACAGAGTAAGAGATAATTTTAATTTTCTGTATGTGGAATCTCCATTTTTCTGAAGGAGATCTGTTAAAGAGACTATATTTTCTCCAGCATGTGTATTTGGCCTTTTTTTTTTTTTTTTTTTTTTGTCAAAAATCTGATAGATGAAGGGGCTTGAGTTTATGTGTCCTCCATTCAACTGGTCTACAGTTTTGTTTTTATATCAGGACCTTACTATGGCTTTGCATTACAACTTAGAATCCAGTGTAACCATACTTCCAGTGTAACCATTACTCTTTCAGATCAGTTCCTTTGGGGATTCTAGTTCTTTGAAAGAGTAAACAAAAGAGAAAAACTCTTAGCCAAACTTATCAAAAAGAGAAAGAATTCGGCAGAGCACAGTGGCCAGGTTCAATCCCCAGCCTGTAGTGGTGGCTCTGCCCCCAGGGCCTTCTGAGATGGGGATTGAGGCATGTGTACCTGTAATCCCAGCACTTGGAAGGCTAAAAATAGGAGTGAGACCCTGTAGACTCTGTCCTAAATTCAGAGATAGAGAGAGAGAGAGAAAGAGAGAAAGTGCCCATATCATCACAATTAAAAATGTAAAATTCTATACCTAGTTTCAATCAAGCTTTGTCATAAAAGGGTGCTGGGTTGAGTCAAAGGCCTTTTCAGCTTTTTTTGAGATAATCAGGTGAGTTTTACCTTTTGATTATATTTGTGTAATGTATTACATTTTATTATGCATGTAAATTGGGCCATCCTCATTTCCATGGGATAAAACCAACCTAATCATGGTGCATGAGTCTATTAATATAACAATGTTGAATAATGCTAATGAAGATTTTAACACTATATTTATCAAAGACAATGGTCCATAGTTTCACTTGTCTGTTTAGATCTGATCCAGTTTTGGTGTCAGGATGATATTAGCTTCATAGAATGAATTTGGGAGCATAGTTTTACTTCTATTATATGGAAAAGTTTGAGGAACACAGTGTTAGTTCTCCTTTAAAGGTTTGATAGAATTCAGCTATAAATCTGCCTGGTCCAGGGTTTCTCCTTGCTGGTAGACTTATAATTACTTTTTCAATCTCATTGTTGGTAGTTGATCTAATTAGATTTTTTATAACTTCTTGATTCAGTTTAGGCTAATCATATGTGTGCAGAAATTTATCTATTTCTTTTAGGTTCTCCAATTTGCTGAAATACAAATTTTGAAAAACTTCTGAAGATCCTCTGGATCTCAGTGATATCTGTTTTATTTTCACATTTTCCAGTTCTAATATTTTGTTTTGTTTTGTGGTACCTGGGATTGAACTCAAGCCCTTGCACTTGCCAGGGAAGCACTTATTCCACTGAGCCATCTCCCCAGCCCCTCCAGTTCCAATTTTATTAATTTGGGTTCTCTTTCTCTCTCTCTCTCTCTCTCTCTCTCTCTCTCTCTCTCTCTCTCTCTCTCTCTCTTTCTCTCTCTCTTACTTTGGTTAGGTAAGTTTGGCTAAGGATTTATCAATCTTGTGTATTTAATTTCATAAATTTCCCCTCCAGGCTTTATTATTTCTTTCCATCTTCTGATTCTGAGTTTATTTTGTCTTTCTCTTCTAGAATTTCAAGATACATGATTAGGTTATTTATCTGAGTTCATACTGTTTTTTATGGTAGCTCCCATAGCTATAAACCTTTCTCTTAAGATTACTTTAATTTTGTACAATAGATTCTGATTTATAGTCTTCCTGGTATCATTTGATTCTAAGTATTTTAAAATTTCTCTCTAATTTTTCAGGGATCCATCAATGAGCTAAGAACATATTATTTAATCTGCAAGTTTTGTGTAGTTTCTCTTGCTATTGATGACTATAGGCTACACTTCGATCTGATAGAATTCAATGGTTTTATTGTATTTGATTTGTGACCTAAAATATAGTCTATTTTGGAGAAGTTTCTGTGGCATGCAGAAATGACTGTATTTTGCTATTACAGATAAAATCCTCCATATAGAATTTAGAAAATCTGTTTATCAGTATTGCAGTTTATGAGTGTAGTCATCAAATGTGGATCAGCTACCTGACAGGAAAATTTATCCTAAGATCTACGTACACATAACATGGTGGCCCCAAGTTATTTTCACTGTTGTAGGAAGTTAATGTTTTTCTAGTCATACAAGCCAAATGGCCCTGCAATGAATATTTGATGAGTACCTTTCTCATATTTTCCTTGCCTGACATAATTCTCATTTTCGTCCCCTAATCTTGGCTTAGACAGATCCTTTTAAATTTCCAGAAAGAGAAATCAAGATGAGAATGAGGGTCTGGTATAGAATAGTCAGATTCCAAAGTGTGCCTTCATGCAGTTTATTTAAACATAATTTATATCTTTATTTCCTTTGATGAGTGTGAGCCTCTAGGTAGAAGAGTGAGACTACTTGGATGCTAGCTTCTAATACTCTGTCTTACAGGAATCTGGTAGGTGGATAATGTTAGAGCATCAATCAATCATACATTTATAAGATTTTATTCTGAGGAGTTTTATCTAATAGAGAATCAGTGAACCAATACAGAATTTACCATAGATCAAGAAAAGGAATGAATTGGCCAATCTATTCTTTTCTGTTACTTTATATGCTAAACAAATATTTGAACATTCATTGCATATAATTCAGTGTATTTAAACAGAAAAATTCGAGCGCGGCCGACTCCGCCATCCTGCTCCATCCCGCCCGCGCCTGCCCAGCCCCTGAGACCGGCCAGAGACAGTGGCTGACTCCAGCGGCCTCCTGGATCCCGCGCCAAGCTCTCCCAGCGAGAGCAAATTTACAGGACCCACCAGGCTTCCCAGAACAGTGAGAGTGTGATGAGTCTGAGGGAGAGCCTTTGGCTTCTTCCCACACGCACTACGCGAATCCCTGTCCCCAACCCCTCCAAGCCAATGACTGGCCTGAAACCTCAGGACCCACTCACCAACACCTCCCCGGATCCCCTGACCTAAAGCCCACTGATTGAGTGGGAATTTCCCCGATTCTCTGGGCATCAAAGGTCAGTGAGTGTAGAACCGCAGGCCCGTCGTGCCTGAGATATATTTCCCAGGGATTAAGCTGCCCGTCAC
>PVKA01031938.1:0-25798 GCA_004027165.1 Ctenomys sociabilis | reverse complement strand
CAAAGGAAGGGTTGTAGAAAGAAAAAATCATCCTGTGTGTGTATAGACAGTACAGTTGGGATAGATAACGCTGTGCTTCTACATAATTCTATGAGAGGCAAGATCTGCACTATTGGTGGTGGGACAGGATATTATGTCGGCTTTTAGTGCTATGGTCATCCACTAGGTAAATAATTATTGAATCTTTGATATAATTCAGATATATAAAAACCTGTAAATATAATATCATGTATGCACCTTGTACAATACCAAAACGTTATGAAAACAGTTTGTAATGTATTATTTCATCGACTCCGTATGGTTATGGTGTTTTGAAACTGTCTGATTGACATTTGTATTTCAATAAAATAAAAATAAATGGAAAAAAAGTTATTTTGGGTGGCATTAGTTTCTTATTCCAAAGCATGTAGAACCTACAAAATATGAGGGTGACAAAACCTTTCTCAGAATGTAGCTGCCTCCTGCTCACTGCATCGTTAGTACTGCAATTCATTATCATCAGAACACATTTCAGCATCTGCCCTTTCAAACCAAGTGAGGTTATTTTTGCAAACCAACAGAAACATGGAACCTGTCAATTTAGGTGTCAGTTATTTGTCCCAGAGTAATGGAAATACTTAATAAATCTTAATTTTTTTCTTGGCTGTTTCACTTTCTTAAAAAAATTATTTTAAAAAGAATAGCATCATAATTGATAAGCCATTAGAAACAGTATACATTTAGAAGACCAAGATTAGAGGTTTTCAAGTTTTTTTTTTTTTTCATATTGCACTGAGCTTTTGCTTCCAACTTCAATCTGAAAAGCATTTTCTTTTCTTCCACTATAGGCATCAATGCATCAAACTAAAGATGTTTACTGCTTTTCAATTAGTATCATGTTTTTACTATGGAAGTTTTATTTTTAAAAAAAGTTGGAATTGGTTTTTAAAGTACCAACAGTGTCTACTTGACAAATTAAAAAATTGCATATAAAGTTAGTTATTGGAAGAAAAACTGCTCTCAACTCATGATCATAGAAGACAGTCTTTCAATTGCTTTATCGGCCTGCTTTGGAATACTGTCAGAAGGATTATTGTCGACTGTTTCTGTCTTTTAAGCATACTGATCTTGAAACAAGCTTCAGAAGTTGACACAAACTCAGCCATTTCGCCAATATCAATGTTGGCCAGAAGCCAGCAGTCCCTGGGAGTGTAGATAGAGTTACTGGGGGTTTTATGTTCTTGAGAATATTTGTGTGACTGGCAACAGGGACAAATGATGATTATCCCTTGTGACTTATCTGCTAGGCTTGTGAAGTAGTTTTTCTTTGAATTTTAGTTTAGGATTAGAATATATTTCCCTTTTAGTAGCATGTTGATTTTTTGAGTGTAAGAAATTATTTCCAACTTCTAAGTACATAATAACAAAGCACAGTGAGGGGAATGAGATCACATTCTGAAACTGACATTTGGTCACTACCATAGGAAGAGGATAATGTCCTACCTTAACATTAGCTGTGCATGTACAGAGAAATTAAAGGAACTCTGCTACTTGTGATTTTGGCCCCACATTTAGTGCATTCCCAAGTAGCCCCATAAATGCAGAGCAACTTTCTCAGGCCTAACTCGGCAAACTTCACCCACAAAGAATTAACTTACATGTTGCACAATACAACTGTTGATGCAAATTAAATATTTCAAATATAGAAAGAATGATTTAAAGAAAGAAATCTTATGGTGATGCACTTTTTGTAGCTCATTCTGTTAGGTAGCATGTTGCAGGCTGTCTGAGTACCCTCACTTATACTCTTACCTGCATGGGTTGCTAGAAATTCCATGGACATCTAAAACTGTCCACAGTCCTTTGACATATTTTGTCTATACACCCATGCTTATGATAAAGTTCACTATAAAATTTGTGCCCACTGAGTGAACAGTACAATAGCTAGTAACAAATTATAAGAATAATAACAATATAGGGGCTGGGGAGATGGCTTGATGGAATAAGTGCTTCCCTGGCAAGCACAAGGGCCTGAGTTCAATCCCCGGTTCTGGGGAAAAAAACAAACAAACAAACAAACAAACAAACAAAAAAACAATATAAACTTCATTTAAGCATAGGCATTGTTTATTTCTAAAATCGTCATTAATAGTTCAGATATCATTTGAAATAAGCTGACAGAAAATTTGGAAAGCAAACCTGCATAAAATAAGATGGTTGAATATTTGGATTCCACTGTTTATAATAGTTTTCATTCAATAAATTCAAGACAAAAGACTCATCATCATTTAGATCATCATTGCCTGATGCAACTTCTCCATGTGACTTCTACTTCCCGAGCTGCTAAGTCTCCACCTATTGCTCAATTAATCACATAATTCACACACTGTTTTCCAAAGTAGTGGTTCTGTTGTGTATTGCCAACAGTACCGATATGCATATTCCAGTTGTTCTACACCATCATCAACTCATTTCTTCTAAATTTTATTCGTTGAAATGAATGTGTAGAAGTATACTAATGTGTTCCTTCTAGATTTCCAGAGTGCTAATGATCTCAGTATCTTTTCATGGGGTTATTTGCCACTGATAGAACCTTTTGTCTGAAAAGTTTTGTTTTATATTTGAGAAATTTGTGATGATAATCAATAAGTCTGAATTTTTAGCAGTAGATTAGAATGGTGAGCAACCGGAGCTGGAGTGCAACAGAATGAAAAGAAGTTGCACCATATTTTTGATACAGAACTTCAGTTAGAATATGTTCCAGAGACCTTTAATAATGCAGCATGGATCCTATAATTAATAATGTATTCTGCATGCCAAATTTACTAAGTGAATAAATTTTAAATATTTATATTAAACCATGATACATCCCAGTGCTTGGGAGGTTCAGAAAAGGAGGATCACTACGAGTCTGATATGTGTAGTGAGACCCTGTAGGCACTGTACTAAATACATAAAAAATATACGTACATCAGTTGAGACATGTTAATTATTTAACAGCAATTGATTTATTTCACTTTCCTGGCACAACAAGCGTGCCCTGGTACCTGACTCAGATTAATGTTTGTGTGGTCTGAACACTAGATAAATTCATCACTACATTGAGAGTCCGTTTCCCATGCATAGCTTTGGGTTCAGATTTCCTGCTTCATTTCTAGCTCTGTGAGAGCTGTGAGAGAAAGAAAATGAGATAAGGTATTTGGATATACATATATAGAAAATAGTAAGGCAATCTAAAAGCATAAACATTATTAATATTCTTTAATTGTTTTCAGACAGAGTCTCACTGTATTGTCTAGCCTAGTCTTGAACTTATTGTGTAGTCAAGTGTGGGCTTGAAATTGTGACAATTTTTCTGCCTCAGCCTGCAAGTGCTGGCATTCTGAGTGTGAACCACCATGCCTGGCAAAGATTTTTAAGATTATTACTTGTTCTAAAATATTTTACTTGACATATAAATTGGTTGCTATTCTCACAGCTACAGTAATTCTACTCAGATAAAAGTAAGTCATGAAAACAATAAATGCATGTTTTGAAAAAGTAAGTTATTTTTATTAAAGTAATTTTTTTTCTATTTGAGAAGAACTCATATTTTCATGGATTCTCTTTCCATTCACAAATGACTAATGAATATGATAAACTACATTTGCAGCCAGGTCATAGAAATAAGCTAAGTGGGAAACTCATTTCTTATGTAAAGAGTAAGTTTATATATTCAAGAGAAGAAGTCTATGCTTTCTGAAAGTTCTTGATTCTTTTATTAACTAATTAAATTAGATCAATGGTAGGAGTATATACTTAGTGGTAAATTAAATTTAACTTTGTAAATTAAATCACAGCTTTATTCATTACACTCTCAGGAGAAGTTCAATGTATGATTCTGCTTGGTCAATATTTGATAATGTAATATTATACAAGGAAAGTTGGAAAATACCTTCACTGTCACCCTGGGTCTTCCTGATCTCTCCAGATCTTCAGAGAGGAACTGTGATTGTTACATAATGACCACTTTTAACTGGGAAAGACTGCTGTGCATGTCTAAAACACTCATGAATTCTTTAAATGTTCCAGGCAGTAATTTTGTCTTAAATAGGGGTCTTGTGACAGACAGTCTGTTTTCATGTTTTGGAAACCTAGAATGATAAATAGCACCTATATCTAGACATGAACATGAATTCTAAAGGCTTCACCCACTTCAGCATATTTTATTTCCATCTTATGTCAACTATGACATGTCATCTGAACATTGCTGAAGAAAAATATTTAACCTCCTTTTGCTGGAATTGTAAGTACTTTGATTTGAAAGACACACTCTATCCGCAGAAAAAGTTATTCTGAAGAAATATTCAGAATATAGAGAACCATAAATAGCCCTGGAATGGACTAACTGTTGTTCATGAGCTCTCTCCTTTTTTCCATCCATTTAAGAATAATTATCAAGATTGAGCCCCATGACATACATGGTGTAGCTGCCAATGTATTTTACCTTCTTCTACACAGATAATTACATAGTTAATGATCTAAAAGAAAATGGAGCAGGATGATACTGAAATGCAGAAGGGGAGATGGAAATAATAAGGCAGAAATGAAGGAAAATATAGAAAAGCACTGAGATTTATGGAAAGTGTCAGAACCATCCTGTTGCAGTGTTCTTGGGAGAAAATGACACATGTGAAGGCTGTGGAGTGTCACCTCAGAAACCTGATATTCAGTTGTTCCATTTTGAGTACAAAGAAAGAAAATATCAACGGTTTGATTTTCTCTCAGTGGACCTGGTATGGCCACAGACATCTTGATTGGTCTCCATGTAACCCCAGCAGGCCATACATTTGATCATCTGTCAGTCAACAGTTTCAATGGTGAGTAGACCTTGTACATCATATTATTCTGAGTCGGAATGAAGTCGTGGATCATCCTGATAAAGACCCTACCATGTGAGGCGTCCAGCATGGCAGTGACAGGCCCATAATGAAAAAGCAAACTCACATCCAGCACTGATAGATTGGAAATAAAGCTACAGGGTTTTTTTAGGAAAGATGCTTCGAGGTATTTTTGTGAAGAATTAAAACTCAGTTTTCTATTTTTGTCTTGATTTTATATGAAGCTTGAAGGAGAAAGAATTGAAAGCTTTGTCATCAATCATTTCAAAGTAAAATAAAAAGACTTATGGGTAAAAAAGAATGAAAACAGAGCTGTTATCTCATCACTTATATAGTCTTATTTTGAAAGGAATAGGAAGGAGGAAAAAGTTGAAAAAGAGCCAAGGGGCATTATGATCGTTTACCAATTTCCTGAGAAGAATCTAATTTTTGTGTACTGTAAACATGCTAATAAAAAAGTCTTATTTTGGAAAAAAAAATGAAGAAATTTGCAGGACTGAAGTTCTAAAATGGTACCATTATACAATATAAAGTGACAAATTCCCATCATATATAAATCTTTCATGCTACATGTAGCTATTCTTTTTTAATTTTTTTTATGTTTCATTTCTTTTTTTATTTTTGTTTTATTGAAGTACAAATATCAATGAGATAGTTTTAAGATACCTTGACAAGGTGGACTTGATAAATTAATGAATCACAAACTGTTTTCATAATGTTTTGGTATCAAAGAAGATGCATACATGACATTATACTTACAGACATTATTACACCATATGTCTCTTACCAGTAAATAGAGTGTAGCTGCTTGTGTATCTTATTTTTTATACCTGAATTACATCAAAGATTCAATAATTAATACTTTCTACCTTTTTATTTTCCTAGCAGTCGTCCATAGTATTAGAAGCTGACATAATATCCAGTCCAACCACCATTACTGCAAATTTTGCCTCTCATAAAATTATGTAGAAGCACGGCGTTATCGATCCCAACTGTACTGTCCATACACACACATCATGATTCTACCTTTCTATACCCCTTCCTTTGTCTACACCTGTCAGAGATGGGCACTCCATTGTCATTCAACTAATTTAGCTGCTTGAACTCGACAACACAATCCAGCACAGTCCAGCATTCCACAACAATAGTGAGTTATCCAAAGAAGTTGTCGACCATAGCCATTTACAGCTCAACTTAATATTATGGCCCCACTATGTACACTTCATTTTTATTCTTTTCTGCTGGATGGTTAAAACCTAGATAGAGCAAGACTTATATACCAACACATGTACTTTATGTTTCTTATGTGGTCAGTGAAGTCCCCTCAGGGTTTATCTTGTAGTCCTGTACATTATTCTGTAGATCCTTTGTCTGTGTCATCCATGTGGATGAGTCATGGCCAATGCTTGACCAGTTTGCTCTCTGTGAGAGCGTGAGAGAAATTTTTCTCTCCACGTGACTCTCCCAGGCACACTATAGAACTTTGATCTCTTTCCTCTGTGGCTCCATAATCTCCTTGTTCAGAAAATTTGGAGCTCAACTGAGTTTCATGATGTTGCAGTACAGGTTCTCCTATGTCCTGAGTCTTCGCTGACCTTGAAAGGCTAGGGCCAAAATATTGGCTGGCCTTGTGGCTCTTCTATTTCTCCAACTTTTATCTGTGAAATTAGGTTGTTAACCATCCAGAAGAAAAGCTGATTAGTATCCTGCAGCATATGCCATTCACTTTCCCTTATCGGACTCAATTGATTTGAGTTGTTGTTGTATGTTTCCATTTGTATTTCTTCTTTTCGCTTGTTATACTAGGGAGACTACATGATATATACACCTGTGTGTCTGGTTTATTTCAGTTATGAGTATATGTTCAAGTGGCATCCACTTCAGTATAAATGCTTCAAACTTATCATTCTTAACAGTTAAGCAATACTCCATTATATGGAAATACCACATCTTTTTCAACCATTCCTCATGTGATGGACATCTTGGTTGTTTCCAAGATTTTCCTCTCATACATTGCACTGCTATAAACATAGGTACACATGTATCTCTATGATACAATGTATCCAGATCCTTTGGGAATATTCCCAGTAGGGGGATAGCCGGCTTGAATGGGATTTCTAGTCCTACTCTTTTGAGGAGTCTCCACACTGACCTCCACAACGGTTGTATCAGTCCATGTTCCCACCAGCAGTGGAGAAGTGTTCCCCTTTCCCTACAACCTCTCCAACACTTGTTGTTAGTTGATTTCCTTATGATAGCCATTCTTTCTGGAAATGTATCTATTCTTAAATTACTTGCTAAAGAAATAGGCATGCTTGTATCCACATGCATGTCTTTCTCACATACACAGGCACACAAGCAATAACCTTCAGTCATTTCAATAAAATAAAGTATATTTTACATACTTCTTTTTAAATTTTGCATTTTTACTGAAAAGAGCCGATTTATGGAAAATAATCTATATAAAAAAATTCACAAGAGAACATGACAAACATGAAAGACCATTGGATAGAATTGCTGTACAGTCTAGCATTTTAGTTTCTGAGGTTAGAAAAGAATTGAAAACAGGTACATGTGAACTATTTTTCATAGCACAGTTATTTGCAACAGCTCTCAACTAAGAAATCTGAACATCGGTTGGTCAGTGAATGACAGCACAGAATGTTATACCTGAACAAGGGAACTTTTGAAGTTCTGAGAAATGAAATTCCAGTGCAGGCTGCAGCATGAACAGGCCAGAAAGTTATGAGGCCAAATTTAAGAAATGATTCTGAAGGACACAGGCTGTTTAAGCTCATTCTCCAGGGTATGCGGGAAAGTCAGTTTCCTAGATCAGCAAATACAGTAGTAGTACTTTAGTGCCTGGCATGGTAGTGCATAGGGAATTTTCCTTTTATTAATGGAGAGATTTAATTTGTCATGATGAGCAAGTTCTACGTAAGAATAATAAATGTCACAAGGCTTCAGGAGTGTACTAATACAACTGAATTACACTCTTTCATATTGTAAAAATAGGACATTTTGCTATGGATATTTCTTAGGTAAATTTCACAAATGGAATGTATAGCTCTGTCACATTAACAATTACATAGTGTTTGATTGAGGACAAGTCACACATTATTAAACTGTGCCTGCAGAGCAGTACTTTTGTTTCTTTATAGTGATAGTAAAATAAGAATGCTAAAATTAGCATTGGTGCCTATGTGCCCTTTTCAGTTGCTGGGGCCATATCCAAAGGGGCAGTTCCACCTGTGTGGAAAGAAACAGGCTAACAAACGTGAACGGATTAGATTTTAATATAGACAAATTGGCATCCAGAGAGATTTTATCAGTTTTTAGTATGAGTCTGTTCTTTTTCTCTACATCCTTCCCTATGCACTTAAGTTACTGCCAATATAATTTAAGAGAGAGAGAGAGAGAGAGAGAGAGAGAGAGAGAGAGAGAGAGAGAGTTTTTCTTCTAGGAAACTATCATAACAAAACACCATGATGTCTGAGTGAATACACAGGACATAACTTGCTCTCCCTTGGGAGGCTGAGCTCTGAAAGGGGAGGCCAGGCAAGTTAGTTTCTGTGGACTCCAGTTTCCTAGCTCTCAGGCAGTGGCCGCAATTCTGTACCCTCCTGGGCCTGACAAATGCCCAGCATCTCAGAAGGACAGAGTTCCCATCATGATGGTCTCATTCCTTTGCCACAATGGATCACTCCTGTGAGTAGGGTGTCAACATGTGAATCCCACAAAACGGTACCATTTTGAAATCTGCATGTGGAAGGACGTGGTGATAGGTTGTAGTCTTTAGACACTATCACAGTAAACTTAGGACTGCCATGGCAAGAAGAGACAACAAAACAGCACCCAGGATTTGGGGGCAGGTTTATTGACATCAGTGGGCACTGATCAGGATCATTCTCAGGATATCAGACTCTGATCTCTGGTGATCCAGGGCTTTTACATGAAGCACAAGCAGGAGATACAAAGGGGAGCCAGAGAGGCCTGGCAATTTGGATCAGCAGACAAGTCAAACCATCATTTACAAGGGTAGGTTAATGATCATCAGCACGTAAGGCTTGGTACCATGGTACAATCAAGCACCTTGCATGTTCAGTTATGCTCTCCTAGTCACTGGGGCCAAGACCATAGCAACAAAGCCACAAAGCAGTTACAGAGCTCAGCAGTTTCAAAATAACACAATTTTACAAAGAGCATTTTTTTCTTGTACAGTTTTTCCCATACACTACCAGAAGTAAATGGTAAAGATATGAGTATATACATAGTACTCTTTTCTTTCAAGGGTAATTCCATGAGCTTATGTATTTGTGTAAGTACAAATATATATTTGTATTTTGTGTTAGAAAGAGCATTTTATTCTCTTACTGGCTGCTGCTTTTTTTTTACGTAGACTAGACATCTTTGTTTCCTCTTCTGTGTCATAACTATCAACTGTGACTGGTTCACATTCAACATTGTGTGTGGTTGCTTGTCAGAGCTCCTGGTGTATAGTCTTATTTTACTTTTATATTTATTTTTAATATTTTGGCTAGTCTTATTTTAGATGACTGTTTTTTGTTACTGTTCTGCAGGTTGGACAGAATTCAGAAGCAATAAATACAATAGTAGAAGTTAAAACTTGTGAGTAATCACTTTAATCATAGATGGAAATATGACAATTAAATTACGTTATTTTTATTCTGGAGGATGGAAAATGAATTGGCCATAAACACACGCTCTTTTCAAATAAACCTATAATTTGATTTGTTTCAAAGTCAAACAAAGCCTCCACAAAATGATCAAGGAAACAAAAAACAATAAATGTGTCCGGAAAAGGAGAAAATGAATCTTGGAAATTAAGAAAATCACACCAATTACATATGCAGCAGTCATTTCACAATTTACAAATAAAGCTGTCATTTGAAAAAAAGAAGAAGAAGTAAGACATTAATTCACATTGAACAGAGCCGTGAAGAGCAAGGTCTTGAGTTTGCCACAATCAACACATGCTGTTGTAACTCACAGGAGATTGAGAGAGAGAGAGAGAGAGAGAGAGAGAGAGAGAGAGAGAGAGAGAGAGAGAGAGAGACTGCCACTGCACAGGGTAATTAAAGGTACTTTCAGGTATAAAAGTGAAGGAACAGCTACCTATGCTGGTGACATTTTAATTGGTGGTGACATTTCAGCTGACTTCAGAATAATGAGATTCAACGTTAAATTCACTGCAGAAGTCCAAGCGGAGGCAACGCTCAGAGAAGAGATAATTTTAGAGGAGCTTTAATAGGGTTCAGTGAGTGAGAGAAAGATGATTTCAGACAGCATTGGAGGGGTGACTCCGTGCATCAGAGTTAAATGTTTCTATTTTATTCTGAAAGCTCAGGAACTCACTTAAGTAGTTTAGGTCAGTGTGTACATGGTTTGTGATACCCTTTACCGCAGGCAATTTGATGCATGTGTTCACAATGGATTCATCACAAAGTTTCTGGCAAAGATCTCTGCCATCTATATAAATGTTCTTGGAGTTGTTATATCCCCAGAGGAGATGAGAGCCTTTCATGAGTCTAACAAAATTTGCAGAAAGTTACATGATTGGAGATTCTTGGAAAATCTTTTTCTGTGCATATGTTTTTGTAGTAGTGAAAATAAATTATTTTACAATAGTAGAAGAAATAAGGGTTTATATGCACCTGAAAAGCAGAACATTAGGAAGACTTTATAAAGAATATTTTTAACATCTTTTTAAAGGTACAGGAGCATACTGATGAACATACCAGAATACATATATATCTGTCCTGCTCTCTAGGTACATAAAAACACATATAAAAACACTGGGATATCATTGAAATATATTTTTTCTATTTTCAGAATAAACCAAATTTTCTGTTTACTAATTTAATATAATAACATGTGATTTTCATTCATTTGATTTATTTGATTTAATTTTCTCATTCCTTTATATATTTAGTATTTTCAAATAATAGAAGATTGTATTTTCTTAAGAGATTCAGGGTTTAAAACTAAAACTTTGAAAGCCTTTTAAGACTTTACCCTTGCATCACTTTTTTTCTCTTTTAAGACTGACATTGAACATTAGACAACTGAAGAGTGTTTGGTGTATTTTGTAAATTATAAGTAATCAGTTTACTGTTGGTTTATTTGATCTTAGGACTGTACATTTAATACAATAATTTAGTACATAAATACTGTACTCTGTAGATTTTCCCTGTTAAATCTTACTCAAGGAAGCAATGGAAAGGAGCAGAGTTTAATGAATCCCAAAAATGTATTTGAAAAGACCACCTTTCTGTCTACCAAATCAATAGAAAAAGTTGCAGTCACTTACACATATTGTTCCAAAAAGATGGAGGTTTCTATTAATTTTGAAACAAGGATATCTATAAAACAACAAAATTGAATGAAGACTTCTAGTAATATCAACAAGGGAAGCATGAAGAATTTCAATGCTTCTTTAGATACTTGGCCTGTAGTCCTGCATGTGATTTATCTTTTACCTGGTTTCTTATTTCTGCATTAATTTAGTTATTACCAGTTTCCATTTGAATGCTATATTTTAAAACTTCCAAACAGCCAGATGTAGGCATTTTTTTTATTGGCAATGTTGATCTAAGGGTGGTAAACTGACACTAATTCCACAGGAGTAGTGAAGTTAACTGGACCAACAGTTATTTATCTTTATATACAAAGGAGATAAGAATTTTCTAAAAAAAAAAAAAAATCGAGAGAGCCTTCAGCTAAGATGAGTCAGAAGAACTGAACTTTAAGGCCTTTGAGTTGTGCTTGGGTGCCATCTTTCTTCACAAGGCTTGTAAAGGAGCAGATCTGTGAGCAGTGCCCTCTGCAGTGAGGTACAAAATGAGAAGCCTACAGAAGAGCTCTGTGTTTACCTGACACGCAGTTGGTGCAGTTAGGGATACTGGTCTATGAACTTAACTTGTTTCTTAATTCTGGGAGAGGAGAAAGATGCTGAAGTGGTGTTCATTACACAGTGTGGAGTTTCCTGCAAAAACAAAATTTTGCCGAATGCTTCTGTTTGCTAACTGGGGTGTTCATGAACTAAGCTACTATTGTGTTTCAGTGCATACTCTATATCCTATTCAACAATCCAGATTTTTACTTTATGATTTCTTGACATCTTTTTTTCTGTTTCTTTCCCTGTGTGCATTCTTCTTCTTTTCTATAAAACTTATTTACATTTTCCTATTATATATTAAAGCTGAAGTTATACGATGTGCATTATGTACCACTAGAGACACATAACCAGGTCTCTTTGGAAAGTAGTCTCAAATATTATAAACTGCTGATTTACTTTAAATGTTGTCTTAAAGATGTGCTGCCTTGAATTTTGTTCTACCCTTTTACCATTTTAAGTTGAGACAATTAGAAAATGATTACCATGGAAACTTCAAGTATGCTTTTCTAAATACTAATTATATTTGCATAGCAACACAGAAGAATTATAAGAATCTGGGACAGTAATCCCATCACCAAGTGGATTTGTTTTAACTATATCAAGATTCACCACAAATGTTGATGTAAGTAGTAACACCAGCAAGAAGGTGGCACACATACCTGCATATTTTACTAGGTTTTTTTTTTTAAATTTTGAATTTATTTTTATATTTTATGTGTTTGGTACAGAGTTTCACTAGCAGCTCCAACTCATAGTGATCCTCCAGTTTTCACCTCCCTAATGCTGGGATTATAGGCATGTGCAACCATGCCTCATCTCGGTGGTTGGCTCAGTATGGGGGTGGAGGGACTGGTGTGGTGCTGGGGATTGAACCCTGGTCCCTGTGCTTGCCTAAGCAAGCACTTAATCCACTGAGCTATCTTAACAGCCCTTACTTTAGTTTTTCATACTTCGCTGAAAATCACAATTCTCATTTATTTTATTTTAAATAGAAAAAAAAAATGAAAACAACAAAACAAGATTATAGGACATTAACAATGATTAATATATTGCCTATTGTTATCTTCTAAGTAGTTGTTCAGATTACAGACATGAAATGTTGATTAAACAATATAAGCACAGACATTTCTTTTTAAAGAACTAATGGAAATTAGTAGCATAATTATTTGAGTTGTCTTACATTTATATATGTTCTTTTCCTTTTTTTCTTTCCTCTTTTCCCTAAACTTAGTTGTTCCCCTCTTTTGAGCTGTTTCTTCCTGTTTCATATCCACTGTGTGCTTTGGTTCTTATACTCTTTCAGTTTCTTACACTAGGGAGAAAATATGATGCTTACGTATGTGATTCTGATTTAGTTTAATTGTAAGTACAATCTCAAGTTGCGTCTATTTACCTAAAAAAACCTCAAGTTTATGCTATTTAAAAGTTGAGTAATACTCTATTGTGTATAATTATCACAGGGTTCTCTCAAGGAATTCTACAAGTACTATTCAGTACAGTTTCCCTTGGGGTACATTTTTTATAATATTCATTTAACCTAAACTCATTGTTTAGATTAGGAAAGACATCCACTCTTAGGGAAAGGGCAATATGTCCAACCTAATTAGTTAGGAAAGAGACCTACTATCAGAGTTAAAGCTATTAAACTCATCAAATTGTTCCATCATTGGCACTACTATAATGTATGTCTATCATTTCAATTTAATACATGCAATTTATTAGCTCTACAACATCAAGGAAAAGCTGCTATTAACATCTCTATGTTATCTAGGAAAACTCTATCTTCATGGTACATATTATTAAAAAGCTCTATCTGTTTCCTAACTGTCCCTAGGGTAGAGATTGGAATGCATGAACACACTTGGAATTATTCTTCTGCTTTTTCTGAAATGCTTTCAAATATACATATATATATATATATATATATATATATATATATATATATATATATGCACAATATATATTGTATATATAATCCATATTTGTATATGTATATATAATCTATATTTATATGTGCATACATATATATGGTGGAATTGCTATTGGTGAATATCATCATGCAGATGAGACTTCATTAACAACAAGATCATGTAGTGTGATGCATGAGGTCATTAAATCATAATTAATAAATATACATGGGCAGATTTTTCCATTTACTTACATATGAGCTGAAAGTTTGCATCTGCTAACAGCCTTAATGCTAATGTGCTACAGAGAAGATGGATCAATGAACATTTTCAATTAATTTCCTGAAGGAAGCTCTTCTACATTTAATTTTACATGAATTCAATAGTAACTAGAAGGAATCAGAAGAACCAAAATAGGGCTGGCCAGAGAGCTCACTGGACTAAACAGCTGCTTAGGCAGAGTGCAGCATCTGGGGTTTGATCCCTGGTGTGTCATGCAGGCCCTGCCCCTGGGGTACCTTGAAATCACTATTAACACCGGGCATTGTGGCCCATGCATGTAACCCCAGTGCTTGGGAGGCTGAAAGTAGGAGGATCACTACGAGTTCAATCTGTGTATTCAGACCCTGGAAACCATGTACTAAATGTGTAGAAAAAAATAAAAAAAAGAAGAGCCAAAATAATTTGTTTTTAAGATGCTTTGGACAGACTGACTTATAAGTCCTTATTAAAAGTACAAAAGTTTCAGGGGAATCCCCAACCACCCATAAAAACCCTGCTTTACAACATACAGTGATCCAAGATTCAAAAGTTGCCAGTGGTGCCCAGAATTTGGATAAGTTTTGCTAAGAAGCCTGGCCAGGACTCATTTCATGCTACTTTTCTTTCACCATGTCCACTCAGTGACCTGATTCCTTCTCTTAGATAGGATGCTGGGGATTTATATAAGGAAATTAACAATTATTATTATTTTTATTTATGGATCTAATTATTGGATACTTACTGGGCATTTACTGTGAATGTGAGGCACAGGCTCTGCAACTGAGGGACAGCCAGCCTCTTCAATATTGATTTGAAAATTTGATGTCAATTTATCTGTTTAATGGTTAAAATATATTTACTTTAACTGTAGAACAAACTGAGTCATTGTCATGGGGTTCTCTAGTAGTACTGAAATATTTAGGTAAGATCATTTTCAATTTCTGTCTTGGTTTCCTCATCGTAAAGTGAGAATGCCAGGAGTGTTTATTTCATAGGGTTATTTTGAAATAAAAACCATGTGTATTACACCTTAGAACAAGGTATCTTTTTTTTTTTTTTTTTTTTGTATTTTAGGGAAGGGTATACAGGATGCTCAGGGTCTAACTACTACATGATACTCACAGTGATCTTCCTATTTACAGCCTCCCAAGAGCTGAGATTAGGGATGCATGCCACCATGCCCAATCTCAAACACAGTATTTTTTAAAGGCAAATATCTTTACTGATGTTTTATTTGACCAGACTGAAGCATGTTTCATGTGAAATATAATTTTATTGCTAATTTATTTGTGCTGATACAAAGTCATTTTATATTTACCATGAATTCTGTACATAGCTAGAGTACTTATCACTGACCATAATAACCTCAAGGTGATTAATAGTTTCAATTTATATTGATTACAGACTAATGAGTAATCCTTTGGGAATAGGGTAGTAAGGGGTAAAGCAATTAATCATTTTATTTAATCACAATAAATTGCAATTGGAAGTGATGTATCAACAAAAAATATTAATAAGCATGAAATTAATTTATGAACATTAATAAATGGCTGTATCTAAAGTTATGCTATGAAAATACCTATTATTAATAAATGACTTTTTAAATGGGTCTGATGGTCAACAGAAATGGAAGGTCAAAGCAGTGGCTTGTGTTCCAGGCTCAGCAATTTGTGCTGATGCATAATGCCTGGCCTTTGGTGGGTTCATTTAAAATGCACAGAAAGGATTCTATCAAGCATAATGTCATTCATTTCACAGCAGTCAATGGAAGCCACTTTGGGTGTCCTTTGATCCTTATTTCTGTTAGTATAAGATGAAAGGAGAATATAGCACACCAAGCCAGCATAGCTCATTACTGTTCTGCAGCTCTGTAGGCTCACAAGTAACATCTATTTCAGCTCAGAGAGTCCACTGAACACAAATCATTGTCCACTTTCTGATAGAATTCATATTTATTATGTACTTCAAGAGGAAATTGTTTCTGTCACTGTGATCCTCTAATTATGCTGTTTTTTTTTCTAAATTGTAATGTTTTGAAGCTCTTTGTTACACAAATTTAACAGTGAGATATAGACACATGAAGAAAACCCTGGTCTCAGAGGTCACAGTCCCTGGGTACCTGGAGTTCAGAAGGCAGGGCCGGAGAGGTCTGTGTGGGAAATTAACTGCTTTTCTTCAGTGCAGAGCTCTAGAATGATGCATCTGCTCCTAATCTGCATATATAGTTTTCCTAAGGCAAATTTTGATGCAGAAAGACAGTTTATTAACCCTGTGGTTAGTAGAATTTTAGTCACTATCTTTCAACTGGGCACACAGGTTCAAGAGTTAAGGATTACTTGGGCTCATAGTCTAAGTAGGGAGCCTCAGTAATGTGGAGTTCCCATGGTCACAGACATGCGACCCTGTGTGGACAGTCCTTCAGCAAGAAAGTTTTTTCATTGCAGGGAATGGCTATTGTAACAGTTGTCACATCTCCTTTACTCCAAAGAGACCACAGCTCTTTGTGAACATGCATGTCACACAAATAAAATCTTATCATTTATTTATAATCTGCAAGTTTGTACTATTTTGGTAGGGTTTCCATGAATACAATAATCACTGAGGCTGTAAAATCAAATTGTCTTAATCCAGAAGCAAGCTGATTGGGAAAATAACTTCAGTGGAGCAATATTGCAGCCCCATGGTTCTTGGGTTCATTTGCATTCTTCTATCTGGATCCAGAATTCACAATTTTCACTCAGAGTCAGCAGTGTCCTGACCAAGTGATGACTTGGTTTACCAAATGCTTCTCTAAATTGTATATGTAGAGCCCATAGGTAATGCCCTGCTAAATTTAAGTGACCAGCTCAGCCTTCCTGATTAGACTGCAAAAGATATTGTGCTAGGTAACTTAGTGTTATAAAATCAAAATCATTGAGGGAGTTTATGTATAAAGAGAAGAAAAGTGTTATTTAGTTTGTGATTCTGGAGATTCCAGGCCATGGCATGGAAAATCTCAATATTTGGATGTGTATCAGGATACCCATCCGATGACAATGATGGGGGGCATGTTACAAAGCAAACTGCTCACATTGTGTCATAGGAAGCAGAGAAAGAATGGGCTGGGTCCTAATAAGACATCAAGACGTGCATCCTCCTTCGTAAGGGATGTGCCCCATCTCAAAGATGCACAACGCTTCCCAACAGCACAGGGCAGAAGCCCAACACTGCCTCCATGGACGAGGCAATATTGTTGGGCGCTCCCCCACATTCCAGCAAGTGCCACACTGTTATAAACAAGGACAGTGCGGCTTTCTCTAATTTATCCCCTTGCTTTTAGCCTATAGTTATTGATGAAGGAATTAAGAATTCCATGACTGGCAACATTACCTAAAATGTAACTCATAATCCCTCATGCATCCTTCTATTTCTCAATTCTAGTGTCTACTTCACTAAGCTTGAATTAACAATAATCTTTAATAGTCCTTGGATACAAGTGTATCCATTTTGTGGATGAATTGTAAGGTATATTTTCCAAAAGTCATATAGTAAGTAAGTGTTACAGCTAGAAAAGCTACCCAAGGATTACCCACCCATGGATAGGATGCTTACACAATGTTTCTCCATATCTCTGCCATCACTTATTGCCTCTAGGAAAGCATGAAGAACTAGTTTCTAAAATGTACATTGCCTTGGTGTTTTCCCAATGACAGTCATACAATGGTACTGACTGCTTTACAATTCATCCAATTTGGATTGTGTCTTTGAGCTGGTCCATCGGTCAGAACTGTGTTTCTGAGCCAATGGCCGCTAATGTTGGTTGTCTGGTGACATGCTGCCCTCCCCAGAAAAGCATTTTATTTTGCTCATCATGCTTCCTGCAGCCAATTGACACAAGCACCCAAGTATCACCATCTTCCAGTAGCAGTGGATCTAGGGCAGGCTCTTCTTTTCAGAGAAATCATGGCCTACCCACCCATCTAGTAATCTTTTATCTCAATTAATAAATATAATCTCTTCCCTAAAGTCACCTGCATGTCTTTGAATCCCCTGTTTTCTGGTTGTGCCTTGTGAATTTCTTCATCCTTCATATACCTCCTGAAAAATCTTTGACTCCAATCATTTTGACTTTGCCATATGATCCTGTTTGTTGCCTGATTTATCTTTTCGATGTTTCCTTTCAATTCCACCCTAGTTCAATGTTTTTATTTATTTTATTGTCACGCAGAATTGCCCTTGTAAAGATGACTGACTCACATATAACTTGTGACTATCTGTGTTGACAGTCATGTATGTCCCTGTCTCAAGAGGCATTTTTAGAGACACTGTAGTTAGGTCTTCTTTATCTCAACAACCCATGTTTTCAAGCCAGAATTGTATCTGTCTACTAAAACAATGATTACATTAAATTTCTTGCCTGCCATCATTGTAGTCATACCAAGTTAATGTATATTTCTTTGCTTCTGGGCTATCTTCATACATTCTGTCTACTTTGCTAGTGTATTAAGCATAGATAGGTTTAGAGTAAAATGAATGAATGGATAATTAATTCTCTAAAAATAATCATAATTATACTAACCTTTGGTTTTAAGCTTTTAATAACTACTGTTAAACTTCAGTAAACTCTTAAAACATTTACTATGCAATGTTTTAATTACTTTGCAATGCCATTAAAGCCAACTCTATAAATTTAAGCTACATCAGTCTTTGTGTCCTATAATAATTTCAGATACACAGGTTTGGCTCCCAACCAATAACTACTATATGTGCTATTTTTCTTGACTAGATCACTCTTTTCTTCTAGGGACTTCTACAGAATGCTATTTCCTCTGAAAGAAATTAAGAACTCATAGGTCCACATATAAGCATTTTCTGCCACATATTCACAGTGAGCTCAATAGATTCATCATCTGATATATAATTTTGTCCTATCCCATATTCTAGCCATATCTTGCAGATAGCATAAGGAGAGTGTTAAATTCAAAATTAATGCACAGCTATATGCTCCATTGTAGGACAAGATATTCACATAGTATGTCTGAGGCAGATATTTTATTATAACTAATTCATAATAACATATTAAATGTAGATTATTATTTTTTTCAGAGCGTCATCTTTTCCAATTTTATTCCAGTCATCCAGTCCTGTTGGAGTTAGGTTTTCATGCATAGACTTCACCATTGAGATCATAATTTCCATTTACATCAGCTCTGAACCCTCCTCAGTACATCAAGTAATGTGAACCTCTGAAGAAAGTGGGGAGGGAAAAGGTGAGAGATGAGTACTTCCCCGAACCTAAATTTCTTTAATAAAATTTCTATTTTATATATCTTGCTGTTTACTACAGAACTATAAGAAAATACTTTGGGAACATTATGATGTTTCAAGACCTCTACCTCCCTCTAAAAAACTAAAATGTAAGGGATTACCTATTTAAAAAGCTGTAAAATTTTACATATTCTGTATTCTCATAAATCTTTCCTGAGGTTGGCCCATTGAGAAAACCACATTCACTTATTATCTGCAAGGATCAAGTCTTCCATGTACAAATTTCTTTTTTTTATTTTTTTAATTTATTTTTTATTTTATTGAAGTACAAATATCAATCAGACAGTTTCAAGACACCTTAACAAGACAGATTCGATAAATTAATACATTGCAAACTGTTTTCATAATGTTTTGGTATCGTACAAGGTGCATACATGATATTATATTTACAGACATTATTTTAGCAGATGTCGCTTATCAGTAAATTAAGAGTGTAGCTGCTTACTAATATTATTTTTATACATGAATTATATCAAAAATTCAATAATTATTTTCCTAATTGATGACTGTAGTACTAGAAGCTGACATAATATCCTATCCAACCACCATTAGTGCAGATCTTGCCTTTCATAGGATTATGTAGAAGCACAGCGTTATCTATCCCAACTGTACTGTCTATACACACACATCACGATTTTTTCTTTCTATACCCCTTCCTTTGTCTACACCTATCACAAGTGGGCACTCCATTGACATTCAACTAACTTAGGTACTTGAACTCGACACCACACCCGGGGTGCACTCCAACAGCGATTGAGACTGAGTGTGGTGACACACACCTACAATCCCAGCACTTGGAGGGCTGAAGAACAGGAGGGTCACTATAAGTCCCATCTATGTCGTGACACCCGGAAGACCTGGTACTAAATACATTAAAAAAGAAAAAGAGTGAGGCTGGCCCTGCTAGGAGGCCACTTCGAATCACAGAGCTATGTTGACCTCTCCTTCAAAACTATTTACACTCAATGTAATATATTATTTAAAACCAGTGATTGAACTCAGTATCTTGCACTGGCCAAGAATATGCTTATGCAGCTGAGTTATCTCCCCAGTCCTCCATTCAATTTAAGTGCATCAATTACTCTCTTCTATTAAATATGTAACAAAAGTAGATTTTAATGTAGATATTAATAGCATTTTAATGATATTCTTCCAACCAAAAACTGTATATTATGGCAAATTATATTCCCTCCATTTCTTAAATTTTAGTGGCTTTTTGGAGAATAGATAAGATAGTCATAAAATATTATTTGCTACTATGTACTTAATTATTCCTCAGTCTAGTCTAACTTCTTCTTTTCTTGTCTCTCATTTTCTTTTATTACTTTTATTTAAGAATATTTCAAAGAGAGTGTAGTAATAATTGATATGACATTAGAAATATGGCACACATTTAGAAGACAAAGATGACAGGTCTTTCAAGTATGGTTTTAGTATTACACATTGCTGTCCTCACTGTAGTTGCTTAGTTCACAGATATCAACATAGAGTTAGTCACAGTGAAAATTCTGTCCATTGGCTCCTGTTTTCAAAAACCTGAAGAAAATTCTTAGGACTATTGCCTTATTCATTTTGTTAATATACATGTATTGTTTTGCCCCTGCATTATTTCCCAATTTTTCTCCTTTCTCTCCCTTTGTTGTTAAATCCTTAAGATCTGTTTCTTTCCATTTAACTGTGTCTGTTATACCTTTCAGTTTTTATTTCTTCTTTTGAGTTCTTAAATTAAGGAGACAATATGATACTTACCCATGTGGGTCTGATTTATTTCACTTAGGAGTATAGCCTCAAGTTGCATTCACCTACCTGCAAAGGCTTTGTTTTTCTATAGGTGAGTAATACTCTATTGTATAAAAATACCACATCTGTTATATCCATTCTTCAGGAGATGGGCATTTTGATTTTTTTCAGTATTTGTCTATTGCAAATTGTGCTGCTATAAACATGGGCAAACGTATATCACTATGATACAATATTTTCAGTTCTTTTGGGAAAATTTCCAGAAGGGGAATAACTGGATGGGGTTTCCAGTCCTAGTTTTTTAAGGAGTCTCCACATTGATTTCCATAATGGTTGCACCAGTGTACATACCTACCAGCAGAGTAGAAGTGTTCCTTTTTTCCTGAAGCCTCTCCAACATTTGTTGTTGGTTGATTTCTTTATGATAGCCATTCTTTCTGGCATAAAATTGTATCATTTCAATTTGCATTTCTTGAATGGCCAATGTTATGGAGCATTTTTTATGTATTTATTTGACTTATATTTCTTCCTCTAAGAACTGTGTATTCATCTCGGAAGCCCATTTTTTATTAGGTCCTTAAATTTTGGGGCTCTTATGTTTTTTATTTATTTACATATCCTAGATTGAAGACTTTTGTCTGATTATTAGTTAAGATTTTTTTTTTTTAGCTTGTAGGTTGTCTTTTCACTCTGTTAGCAATTTCTTTTGATGAACAGAAACTTCTCAATAAGAGGAGGTACCAGTTGTTTATTATTTCAAGTATTTCCTGCATAGTTTGATTTTCATTCATGAAATATTTTGCTATCCCAGTATCTTCAAGATTTACATATACTTTCTCTTCTGGTAGATTTAGAGCTTCTATTTTAATGTTTATATCTTGAATCCATTTTACTTCAGTTTAGTGCATGGTGATAGGCCTAGGTCCAGCTTTAGTTTTTGGCATGTGGAGAACCAGTTTTTCCAGCACCGTTAATTAAAGAGGCTTTCTTTCTGGCAGTAATCATGTTGATCCCTTTGTCAAAGGCAAGATGGATGAATGTGTTTGTAGTTGCTTCAGCATCTTCTAATCTATTCCACTTATTCTCAGGTTGATTTTTTGCCAATACTGTCCTGATTTTATCACAGTAGCATTGTAGTATAATATCAAGTCAAGAATTGCAATGCTTCCTCCTTTGCCTTTGATGCCTTGAATTGCTTTTGCTATTCTAGGTCTTTTCTGGTTCCAAATAAATTTTAGGAATGATTTCTCCAGATTTGTGAAGTGTTCTAGTGATATATTGAGAGGAATTGCATTAAATCTGTGTCACAATTCTGGAAGTGTGACCATTTTTACAATGTTGGTTCTTCCTATCCAGGAATATGGATTACCTTTTCATTTTCTGAATTTGTGTTCTATTGCTTTTCTCAGAATATTGCAATTTTTATTGTACAGATATTTTGCTTCCTTTGTTAGATTTATCCCAAGAATTTCATTTTTTGGTGTTATTACAAAGTATATTGATTATCTAATTTGTCTTTCAGTGTGTTTGTTATCTTTGTAGAGGAATGATATTGTCTTTTGGGTATTGACTTTGTTGCCTGTTATTGTACTGAAGTTTTTTATCAATTTGAAGAGTTTCATGGTAGAGGTTTTTGTGTCTTCTAAATAGAGTACCATGATGTCTACAAATAATGATAGTTTAACTTTTTTACCTAGTCTTACTCCTTTTATTTCTCTGTCTTGTCTAATGGAGCTAGATAATAATGCCAGAATCATATTGAATAGAAGTGGTGATAGAGGACATCCTTGTCTTATACCTGACCTAAGACTATAATACTTCAGTTTTTCTCTATTTAGAGTTATATCTGAAGTTGGATTTTCAAAAATGCCTTTTATCAGATTGAGGAAGAAGCTATCTATTTCAATTTTCTGTAGGATATTGACCATGAATTAATGTTGGACTTTGTCAAAAGCCTTTTCTGCATTAATTCAGATGATCATGTGCTTTTTTTTTTTTTTTTTTTTTTTTTTTTTTTTTTTTTTTTTTTTTTTTTTTGATTTGGCTCCATTGATGTAGTGTATTACATTTATAGATGTGCATATGTTGAACCATCCTTGCATCCATGGGATGAATCCTACCTGGTCATGGTGCATAATCTTCTTGATGACTTGCTGTAGTCTATTTGCTAGGACTGTATTGAGGATTTTTCTATCTATATTCATGAGGTACATTGGCCAATACTTTTCTTTTCTAGTTGCATATCTCTCTGGTTTTGATATCAGTATAATACTTGCTTCCAGGAATTATTTTGGGAGTATTGTTTCCTTTTCAATTTAACAAGATTTTGAGGAGTATTGGGATTAAATCTTCTGTAATTTCTTCTAGAATTCAGCTCTGAATCCATTAGGACCTGGGCTATTCTTTGTCGGTAAGTTTTTATTATATTTTGAATTTCATTGGTTGATATTCCATTATTTGGAGTTCTTATAGCTTGACTCAGTTTTGGTAATTTGTACGTATCTAGGAATCCATTTCTTCTGTATTTTTGACTCTGAGTGTAAAGATTTTCAAAATAGCTATTGATGATCTGAACTCCCACAGAGTCTGTGGTAATTTTGCACGTTTCCTTCCTTATTTTTTGAATTTGAGTTCTTTCTTTCCTCTTTTTGATGAGGTTATCTAGGGGCTTATCAATTTTATTTAATGTTTCAAAGAACCAGTTTTGTGATTCATTAATTCTTTGTTTTGCTTTCTTTGCCTCCATTATTTTCTGTTCTAATCCTTAAAATTTTCTCCCTTCTTTGGGCATTGGGTTTGGTTTAATTTACTTTTTCTAGATGCTTGAAGTGCAGCATTAGGGTATTTATTTGTTTTAATTGTTTTTTCCTGTGTGAGTTCACAGCTGTAAATTTTTCTCTAAGAATTGTTTTCATTGCATCCCATAAATCTCGGTATGTTGTGCTTGAATTTTCATTGAATTGTAGTTATTGTTTAATTTCTTTCTTAATTTCATCTGTAACTCATTGTTGGGGGAGGAGGGTGTTACTGATTTCCATGTACATAAGGGTTTTTTGTGGTTTCTCTTGTCATTAATTTGCAGTTTCATTGTGCACTGGTCAGATAATATGCATGGGATGATTTCTGTTTTCTTGCATATACTTAAGCATGACCTGTGGATCATTGTGTTGACAATTTTAGAAAAAATTCCCACATGTTGCAGAAAAGAATATTTATTCTGATGTTGGGTGGGAAGTCTGTATATGTCCATTAAGTCCATTTCTTCAAGTTCTCCTTCAGTTCTGCTGCTTCTTTGCTAATTTTTTGTCTGTTTGACATATTTTGGGGGATAAGGGTGTGTTAAGGTCTCTGCTACTATTGTACTATTGGATATTAGATTTTTCAAGTCCATTAGAGATTTGTCAACCTCAAACCAAGAATGATCAAATGAAATGAAGGAGGCCATTATACACTGGTTAGGGAAAATATTCAAAATGAAAAGGTAATACTCATAAATATGTATGTACCAAACATAGGAGAACCCAACTATATAAGACAAATCTTAATGGAGATGAAAAATCTAATATCCAATGCCACAATAGTAACAAGATACTGTAGCACATGCTTATCCAAAAAAGATATGTCAAATAGACAAAAAATCAGCAAAGAAGTAGTAGCACTGAACCAAAACTTTGAAGAAATGGACTTAGTGGACATATACAGAGTGTTCCACCCAACTGTATCTGAATACATATTCTTTTCAGCAGCATATGGGATTTTTTCTAAGATAGACCACACAATAATCCACAGGTCATGCTTAAGTATATGGTCCATGCATATTATCTAACCAGAGTGCAATGAATCTGCAAATTGATGACAAAAGAAACCATAAAAATCCCTTATGTACGTGGAAATTAAACAACACCCTCCTCACCAAGCAATGGGTTACAGATGACATTAAGTAAGAAATTAAACAATAACTACAATTCAGTGAAAATTCTGCAGTTGTTCTTTACTTCAGATCTGATTATTCCAGAGAGTTCAGGTGTGTGATTTCCAGTTTCTTCAATGCTAGTGCCTTTTGCATTTGTTATGTGTGGCCTTGGGGCTTGAGAATGTGTGTTTTTCTCTTCTGTGTCATTTTGTATGGCACAGTTCTCTGACCTTTGATGTAGAGCATTTGTGTAGTTAGTACCCTAGCACCTACTGATACTACTACCCAAGATAGTGTGGATAAAGCAGTTACAGTTTTGTATTTGCAGAACTACAATTAGCAAAACTACTAATAATTATTGAGTTTTAGCAGTTGACTTATATAACTATTGGATTTGTATTGTATTTTAGACCATAAATGTAGACATTAAGACTATTTAACTAGGTAGACATTAAATTGTGAATTTGTATTTAAATCAGTTCTTCTAAATTCTGTCTGAGCATCTCTTCTTGATGTACTTGGAGTTTTACAGGCAGGGTAGTTCACCCTGGTTATCAGTTGCCCTCTCTCTCTATTGAGAGAGAGAGAGAGAGAGAGAGAGAGAGAGAGAGAGAGAGAGAGAGAGAGAGGATCCTCTCATAGATTCATAGATCTGGGTCTAGCAAGTGTCTCAGCTTACCGGGTCTGTCTTGGGGATGGCTGCTGTGCTTTGCTTCTTCCTGCTGCAGCCTATTGAAGTGAACATGCTCTGCCCCTCTGGTAAGATGTTCTGCTCCTGGATTAGCTGGGTGCATCTCCCCTAGCCTCTATGCAGGGAGTTTTCTCACAGAGTTTCCTAGGAGGTTCTGGTGGTGGTTGGGTGGGTGGTCTCTCTCTCTCTCTCTCTCTCTCT
>PVKA01031937.1:0-25800 GCA_004027165.1 Ctenomys sociabilis | reverse complement strand
TTTGTGGGTTGTCTTTTCACTCTGTTGACAATTTCTTTTGACATGCAGAAGCTCCTTAAGAAGAGTTGATCCCAGTTGTTGATTCTTTCAAGAGCTTCCCGTGCGAATATATGTTTGTTCATGAACTCTTTACCTACCCCTATGTCTTCAAGAGTTCCTCCTACTTTCTCTTCCAGGAGATTGAGTGTTTCTGTTTTAACGTTTAGATCTTTAAACCATTTTGACTTTAACTTAGTGCATGGTGATAGAGCTGGGTCAAGTTTTAGTCTTCGGCATGTAGAAAGCCATGTTTTCCAGCACCATTTGTTAAAGAGGCTATCTTTCTCCCAGTGGGCTTGTGTAGCCCCTTTGTTGAAGATAAGATGGCTGAGTGTTTTCGTAGATGCCTCTGCATATTCTAATCTATTCCACTGATCCTCAGGTCTGTTTTGTTTCCAATACCATGTAGATTTTATCACACTGTCCTGTTTTGTTTTAAATTCTGCCTGTATACTTCATCTTTGAAGCTGAGAATTTACAATCACAGATGTTGTGTATTGCAGTTAATGGATAATGCCTACATCCACCCCAGTAGAACAGTCCTTTCACTTTGGCTGACAGTTCTTGGTGCATCCTAAACTTGCTGTGGGTTTAATTTTTCACTTTGTATCCTGGCTCTACTTTCATAGTGTGGAACAAAGCAATGTATTTAGGAACAATTTTCCCCACTAAGAAAAACCATTATCTAGCTATATAAAAGGATAAATTTGAGGCTTTTATTGGTAAATTGATGTAACTAGAGACCATTCTCATATGTGAAATAAATTAGACCCACATACCAAAACATTGCAATGTCTCCTTAGTGTGAGAACGTGAAAGAGAAAAGAAAATCTGAATGGTACAACAGGTGCTGGGAAAAGGGAGTGAACCTGTTGAAAAGAAAAGAGTTACTGAGTTGAGGAGGACAGGGAGAGAATGGGGGAAAGAGATACATCTATGTATGTAAGCACTGGGGATTTCTGCTGGTCTACTGAAAGAATCAGTTAATGCTTAATTTGTTTTTTCTCTTTCTTCGATTGTTTGTCCTTTTTCTCTTAATTTCTCATGTATTTTTTCTTCCAATTTTTCAAATATACCTGGTAATATGAACAAGTAATTTGTAGACAACACTGTGCAATACAACAATACTCTGAAATTCATATTATTTTGTTTAGTAGAATTCTACACCATTTGTAATTTTTCTGTTTTAATACTATTTTGTACTATATTTAAAAATAAAAATCAGTCATTAATTATAAGCTAAATTCCTTTTTAGATCACATGGTTTAAATAATACTTCAAACAGAAAATAAAGATGCCCTCAGGACTATTAACATACATTCTTCTTATGTGATCCTACAGCATTACAGTTTAAGTGTTTGACATTTTAATTATAACAGCTTTTGGGAGTTTTGTTCATCAGCAAAAGAAATGGCTTGGGACATTGACTTGCACTTGTTTGAAGTCTTGTGTGTTGTGGGCTACATAGAGGTAACTTAGAATTAAACTTGATGAATATGTAAGTAAAATATCTGAATTGTGTATAATTAAGTTAAAATATTCATGGCATTTGCTAAGGATAAATTTATGTATTCTTGGCTCATTAAAATCTATAAGTGATAATGTATTTGTGTCTATTAAATGTATTTCATACATTGCATTAAATGTATATGATGAACTGCGGTATAAGATTAAGAGACACCTGGTTCTTTAATAAATCAGGGACTATTCTAAAGGGTCAGTAAGCAACTAAAATGAAAACTTTGTCAAGGTATAGGTCAACAAGTTAGAGAATAAACTTTGAGTGATGACTATTAAAATGACTGCAGGTTATGTATGCTCATTATTTTAAGATGTCATACACTTAGTACTTTACAATGTTCTTGTAACAATAAGTTTTTAAAAGAAGCTTTTACTAATAAGTAGTTAACAAGTACTCCCTATCTAGTTTATTAGTGGATTTGTTTATATGGTTAAATTTTAATAGTTTTTTTCCAGTGTTTTCATTTTTGTTCAGCAATTAGCAAACACCAGAATGAACACAATAGTACACAACTTTAAACCAGCTTTTCTTAGACCAATGACAAGTGACCCACTCAAAGGACAATTTAAGGATCCTGATGACCTGTCACCCCAACTCCCTGCTAATCTAGATGACCAGACATTTGGAAAAGAGCCACCCCCTCAACTCTGCTTCCAGCTGTGCCCTTTAAAGAACCCACAGAAGGCTGTCACAACTTTTAAGCCACCAGAGATGTACTATCCTGTCCCAGTTTATGCAAGATGGGAGCCTTCTACTGTCCCACACCATGATAAACATGACTCAGGACTCATGAAGGGTGTGACAACCAATCTTTTTCTCTCTTTTTAGTCTCCCTTACAGATTCTTTGATAATCTGCTCTTTTCCTGTATGCCTTGTCTTTCCATCTAACTTTTCTTCCTTCTCAAACCTTGAACCGCTAAACTTTTATTAACAATATTATGATCCCACCATGGTACCAAAATATCCCCGAAAACAGAGCTCAAATTTGGCCAGAACAAAAACTGGGTTGTGTGATTATCTAGAACCCGAAAGGACAGATGGCAGGAAAAGTCACCCTACACCACTAGGGACAGCTCAGGTCTCAGGAGTGGGACAAAGGAGAAATCTACATGTATCACTGAACGGAACTTGAGAACACTGTTTGAGGTCTCCAGGACAATGGGGCATTGGAGTCGGCCCTACTTCCCAGACAGCTATAGTTTGGGCACGTAGTCGTCCCACGCAGCCTGGTAACACGTGCCGGCCACCGGGGCCCCAAGATGGTACATTTTGCAGAAGGCCGCCACCTTGAACTTGTCACGGTGGTCTCCAGACTGGTTGCTGAGGACAGGCTGGTCACACTTGAGTGGTTTGTTCTGCTCGTAGACCAGCCACACATAGCAGTGCAGGCCTGTGCCACTGGGAGGTCCAGAGCCCACGTAGTCAGACAGCACGGTGCCACTGCTGATATCATTGCCCTTCATGTTGACCACCAGAAATTGGTGCCATTCCCTGAACTTGGGAGACTGCCGATATTGGGAGCATCTGGGTTCGTCAGGACCAGGGTGTAGAGTTTATCTGGATCCTGACCATCCCAAGAAATGCTGGTGGGTCTCTTCTTAACCTGGGTGGGCGTCAGCACTTTGCCCAGCTCGTCCACTTCCACCCCGCCATAAGCGACCCGTAGTGGGTGCTTGGGCTTCTCACTCACCTCCTGCAGGCTCAAGGGTCCGGTCCACTTGCTGACATCTGCCGGCATGGCGACACTGAGCAGTGGTTAGGAGCGGGTTGCAGCGGAGGCCACGTGCACCGAGCGCAGGCTGCGACCCAGTCCGCAAACTCGCTAATCCTAATAGTTTTAAGAGTTCCTAGGAAGGCCTGCTTGTTTCCTTGTAATAGATAAACTTCTATTGTTTGGCTATACAAATTTCGCTTAAATTAGGTTACTCATAAATGAGCATATACTGCAGGGAACATGATTGTCTACAAAGAAAACCCAAAAGAGATTGTAAATACAAATTTAAAATAATAGTGACAATAAAAAGAATAATCCTGAAAATGGAGAATGGGAATCTAGAGATGGAGGGAGGAGGAGAAGGGTAATAAGAGGTGTATGTGTTACCTAGATATACCTACTGGCTAAGAAGAAGGCACATTTTAGATATTGAAAATATGTACCAATAAAATTTTTAAAGACTCCTAGAATTATTAACCAAGTTCAGTAGTGTAGCAAGATAGAAACTCAACACACACACAAAAAAGTCAATAATGTTCCAAAATGCCAATAATGAATTAATTGAAAAAAGAAATTAGGTTAATCATACCATTCTCAATGGCATCTGGAAGAATTAAGAACTTAGAAATTAATATAAATAAGATGAGAGACTTAATCAGAAAAAACTATAGTACCCTTGGGGGAACTACCCACTCAGGTCCCCCTCTTGTCCCTCTCTGGGACAGGAGCTTTCTTTCCCTCAATAAATCTATTCTGCTAAAAAAAACTACAATACCCTGAAAAAGGAGATTGAAGAGCACATTAGAAAATAAAAGATTCTCTGTTCCTGGATAGGTAGAATCAATATTGTCAAAATGGCCATTGTGCCAGATTGTTACTTCTAAATTGATTGTGACTTACTACTATCCCAATCAAAACAGCAATAGCATTCCTCACAGAACGAGGGAAAAAAATCCTAAGATTCATAAGGAACTAGAAGAGACCCAAAATAACAGAAACAAAAAAATTCTGGGCAACAATAACAAAGCAAGAAGCATCACAATTCTGGCTTTCAAGTTATGTTATGAAGATACAATGATATAAACAACATGGCACTATCACAAAAACAGATATGTGAATTAATGAAACAGAACAGAGGATCCACAAACAACCCCAGGCTCATCTATCTGATTTTAGATAAAGGGACCAAAACCGTGTGCTGAAGGAAACATAGCCTCTTTAATAAGTGGCACTGGGAAAACTGTCTATCCACATGCAAAAAAAATTAAATCTAGGCTCATATCTCTCTGTATAAAACTAAAACAAAAATATAATGAAGATCCAATGGTTCAATCAGAAGTACTTTAATCTAGGAAGGTAAAATAGATAAAACTCTTGAGACAGATATAGAACCTTTTAAACAGACCTCCATAGAAAATAATGTCAAGAATCAACACATGGGCTCATATCAAATAAAAAGCTTCTTCACTGTAAAGGAAACAAGCAGCAGAGTGAAGAGACAAGAAATAGAATGGGAAGGACATTTTTCCAGCTATTCCTCAGACATGGGGCTAATACATAAAATGTATAAATAATTCAAAAAAGGAGCCTGCCCAAATAGAAGACATAACCAAAGAGGTAGCAAGTGAAATGAAAAGACAGTTTTAGAAGTGCAAATGACAAATGAATACAGTGAAATGTATTTAACATCTCTGGCCATTAGAGAAGTGCAAATGAAAACAACACTGAATGCCTGGCCACATGGCTTAGCAGATTAAAGGCACCTGCAAGTAGGTGCAGAAGCTGGGATCAATCTGTGGTGCACTGAGAAGGCAATTGAGACTGGTTTCGATGGGGCCTTGGGAGGCTGTAAATTGGTGGATCACTACGAATCCAATCTAGTAGTGCGACCCTGAACACTCTGTAGACTCTTTCCTAAAATACAAAAAAGAGAGAAAGAAAACACTGAGATTCAATCTTACTCTAAAAGAAAGCTGTCATCAAAAAGTCAAATAAATATGGATGATGCTGCAAGGGAAAAGGAAGACTTCTACATTGCTGGTGGGAAAGTTGCCTAGTATAAACAATATGCAAATCAATGTGGAGATTCCTCACAAAACTAAAACCAGAAATTTCATGTGACTTAGTGATTCTCCTTCTAGGTATCTTCCTGAGAGTTAAAGACATCACTAGAGTCATTTGTAGAAAAAATAGATGCCCTTGCTGTTAAGTGAAATAGATCAGACACACAGGCTTAAATATCACATGGTTTATTTTATATGAGAAACCCAGAATACAAATAAAGAGCAAACTATCCTTGCCAGATAATAGGAAATATAAAATAGATCTTTTGCAAAAGGTAAGGGGATCAAGAGATGGGCACAGGGGATGAAAAGAGAATTCAGATGTACTACATACATTTACCAACTTTTCATGAGTAATGCAATCATTCTGTATTGTGTGCATTAATTAATAAACAAATAAAAATTGAAAAGTAAAAAGGAAACCAAGATATTAAAAAATGAGCATACAAACATGACTGGCTGGTAACAATAACATCAGTAACATTTGTTAAAGGAACAAAAGGAAGAATAAACATTACGGTAATGACTGCTACATATACCTGAAAAGTAAGAAGTTAGGTGAAGACATGAACAAAGGCACTAACAATGCCAGACTGCATTAAATAAGCAAATGATCTCAAGGGTTCCCAGTAAGAAAATAAAAATGTTTTGAAAGCAATGGAACAATAGATGGATTTATCAAACAACGATGGCCTCAGCTGTGGAACAGTTTGGTTGGACTATTGTATCACCAAATATATGACAAGTAAAATCTGGTTTTAGGTTTTAATTATAGCCTTCTCAAGATTTTAATTAAATAACAGATCTTGATATATTGAAGCTTAGATATTTAAAGTTTTTAAGGAAAGTGGGACTCAGGTAGGGGACATTTTTCCCAGGCCTACCATGGCTACTTACTAACCTGTAAAAATAACTTAAGTATGTTGGTAGTATTTTCATGAACAAAATTTTAAAATATTATGTCCATGTAGAAATTTTTGAAAGTCTTCAAAAATTATTGATGTCTGGCTACCACGTCCCTTGATATAATTTAGTTGTAATTCAAAAATACAGACTGCATTGAGTTTTATTTCTTAGTAAGAGAAGTTATTAAGAAAATAACTGCTTTATGATTACATATACATTAGCTGAATGATAGGTCTGTGCCTCTGTGTTTCTGTTGGGTGCGTGTTTGAAATTAGAGGTGTTGGCCAGGGAGATGGCTCAGTGGAATAAGTACTTCCCTGGTAAGCACAAGGGCCTGAGTTCAATCCCTGGTTAAATAAACAAAACAAAAAAAAATAAATTAGAGGTGTTGATTTTGCAAGCAGAGAAATTTTAGTTCAATCTTATCTGTCTTACTAGACACTGTGATATTGGTTAAGTACTTTTCTGAAACTCAGCTTCTCTATTTGCAAGAATGAAGGTAATCATGGTGCTGGTCTCACAGGATTTTTGTAGAAATCATGAGATTTTTTACAAAATAATGAGATAATGCCAATAGAACATATAGAATGCTGCCCAAAGCATCATAAGCCCTCAATAATCAATAGTTGTTATTACAGTTATTATTATGACCACACTAAATAAAAGTAATTATTACATAGTGAATAATAGCTAACCCTGTGTATATTAAGAAAATAATTGCTTTATTATTATCCATAGATTAGTCAAATGATAGTATTTGAACTTATGGAACTGTTTTGGTGCAGCTGCATTCAAAATGGGTTAAGACTGACTAAAGATAGAGTCTGAAATATTTGAATTAGGCCATGTCACATAGTTATAGAAGCCACATTCTGCATTCATATAGCTGCTTTTCTGTGTTACATTATACACCACTAATCAATGTTCAAGTTGTCTCTGAGCAGGGCTGGTGTAGCTATACAGCCAGAACTAGGCCTCGGAGAAGCAGATAGCTTCTGCCATCTTGGGACAGGCTGAAAATTTGCTGTAGGAAAGAGGAACAGTTGCATCACTGAGAGGTAACACCATACAGAATGGAGGAGGGGACACTTCAAAATCTTCTCTTTTTGTATCTTCTGAGAATATGAAAGAAAAATTAAACTTTGATAATAACAGAGAAACTTCCTACTTAAAAAAGTCACTTGCCTAACAATAATCTGAATATTATATCCAAGGTGAGGCTGAGTAGCTTTTGGAGTACATGGACATTCAGGTAACCTGATCTTCATTTAGGTTTTAGCTCCACATTCAAAGAAGCTCTGTGAAATGTGGGAGAAAACGTATTAGAATGATGGAATGACACACTTTAAAATGTGCATTTCATCTCCAGGTAATAGTATAGAAAGACTGGGAAAAGGTCTTAGAAGTAGCAATACCATATTCAAAGGACTGGCAATAGCTTCATTCAACAAAATAATCGAAAAGTTAGAATTGACTAATGAAGAGTGAGAAATAGAAGATGTCTGCAAACTCCTTTATTTATGACACTAGGCAAAAACTTTTCTCTTACATGCATCACATATTTTTCATAAATTTCAGTTATCTTCTCATTGTGGTTTTAAAAGCACAATGGGATAGAATCAAATTCTGAATGACAGAATATATCATCCTAGTGTAGAAAATAACTTCCTTTAAAATAACTTCGAGGGCTGAGATAGCTCAGTGTATTAAAGTGCCTGCTTAAGCAGCCATAGCTTCTGGGGTTCCATCACTGGCCTGCAGTGCCAGTCCTGCCCTTGGAATGCACTGAGCAGGCGACTGAGACTGGGTGTGGTAGCACAGGTCTGTAATCCCAGCTCTTGGGAGGCTGAAAATAGGAGGATCACCGCCAGTCCAATCTGTGCAGTGAGACCCTGTAGACTCTGTACTAAATACACTAAAAAATAAATAACTTGAAATTAATTTTGTAAATCATGCTTATTATGATAGTAGGCCTCTGCCTAAGGAAACACTGGGAGAATATTTGCTTCCTAATTTAATGGAACTATGTTCCCCAAAGCATTTCCTATAATTTTCTATAATTATTAGTCAAGATCTACAAATGAACATGTTGCTGGCAATAAGTCTTAAGTAGGATGGAAATGAGCTTACACATCTAGGTGAATGATCACATATTTTTAAAGGGCTTTGTGCAAATGACATGGTAAACTTTATGGGGCTGTTTTACTAGAGATAAGGATAAAAGCTAATTAAAATCCAAGACACTTCTTAGAGAGTATTATGAAGCAGCACACAAGAAGCTTTTAACTCAGTTTAATGAGTATCCCTTCTATGTTTAGGCAATCATTTCTTCAGTTTCTTTTAAAATGATTCTCCTTTGATCTCATTATAAATGACACATGGTGGGTAGTCTTTATGTGCCAAATAAAATTATAAAGTTGAGAGAAATTGATGGGCTTTTGAAGAAGTAAACTCTCCTAATTTTGCATTAGTGGTTTATGTTAAGCACAACTTTGAATGGCTGCAATGCTAATTACCAGCACCATCCTGTAGGACCCTTAGCCTCTCTGTTGATTTGAGCATTTTCAATTATAAATTACTTAATGCCTACATCCCTCTACCTCCCCCTCCCTGGCATTAGTTGCAGGATAAATAAGCATGCATATCTTCCCTTATATGGTGCTAATGGAACTTTCAAGTTTGAGTTAATTCCAGCACATCTAGTGCTATAGCTAACTCCTGTCATTTCTAACACCCAGAAGAATATCTTGCGTAGGAACGATCACTCTGCATCCCACTCAGTAACATGAGTAATGATCTTGAAGTGAACCATATCAAGCCTGTAAGGGCTTTCGATAATTTAGATAGGAACCTTGGAATAAACCTGCATTTCTGTAAGAAATGTCGCTCTGATTTTCTACTTAGTGTGGCTACACAGTTGTTAATACAACTCTCAATGAATTTTTTCCCCACCAAACCAGGGAGGGTGTGTGCCTCTGTGTTTCTGTTGTATGCATTTATCTGTACATCTGTCTGTCTGTCTGTCTGTCTGTCTCTTTGTCTCTTTCTCTCTGTCTTTTCTTTTTCTATGTCTGTCTGTTTCTCTGTCTCTGCTTCTGTCTCTCTCTCTCTCATTCTCTCTGTCTCTCTCTCTTATCTCAGGACCCTAATCAGCTTCTCAAACTCTCCTATCTTGACCTTCCAGCCCTTTCCACTGAAGGGTGTTTGTCTTCCTACATTAATAACCTACAGAGCCCCTCTTTCACCAAAGGGGTAAGATTACAGTTGATTTTTTTCTCTTTTGACAGTGAGCTATTTTATATTAAGGAATCTTGAACTTCAGAGAGAAAATCCAATGGCAGAGATAAAAGATTAGGAGAAAGGGAGAAAAGTAGGAAGAAAGGGAGAGAGATAATCTGTTAGATATTTTAAAATTGCAGTTATATTGCAAAAATTTAAATTTCCTGAACTGGAGGCTAGAAAGTGTAGAAGGTAGAGTTGGAGGAACATCCAGGTGAAGGAAGCCAGTATTGGTTTTTGGTGGGCTGTGATAGGAGCCCTGTTATATAAATTACCTGGAGAAAACCATCATAGCTTTTGGCTGAAAATGATCATCATTTCCTACATCTGCTGTCATGCTTGTTTCTGTTAGAAACTCAGGGCATAAGCTGCACTAATAACAGTATTCCCATTTTCTAGATAACTAAACTGAATTCCATTTCATCAATGCACATTTTTGTGATGTCTGTAATCCAAAATAGCATGCCTTTTAAAAATTCAACTTCAAGCTGGAGAGATAGTTCAGCAGCATAAGGATCTGCCTGGCAAGAGCAAGGCTCTGAGTTCAATTCGTGGTAGCACTCCCCTCAAAATTCAATTTTGACTGAGAAGAATGAAGAATTTTGTTCTAGTATATTAGCCATTCTTTTCCATCCACTCTGATTTTTCTTTCTTTTGGAGTGTGCAGTAAGCAATGGCTGTGTGGGTATGTACAAATCATTTTCCTTTCCTGAGCTGTAGTTCGCTTCTCTGTAACTTGGCAGTTGAGTCAGACGCCCTCCAAATTTGTTTTCATCCTTGTCCTATAATTTTTTTTTTTAATTTTAGGGAAGGATGTATAAGGTGCTCAGGGTTTCACTACTAGATTGGACTCATAGTGATTCACCTGTTTACAGCCTCCCAAAAGCTGGGATTATAGGCTCACGCCACCACGCCCAGTGTCAATTGCTGTCTTAGCTTGTGGGTCTCAGGTCTCAGCATACCTTGGGGGCGGCTCTGGCACTGCAGGCCCAGGGATCAAACCCTCCACCCCTGTGCCTACTTCTAGGTGCTTTAATCTGCTGAGCTATTTGGCTGGCCCCTCCTGTCCTATAATTAATTAAGTCAATGAACATAGTCTCTTAATCACTTTTACAGCATCAACTACAGTGGAGATATACCTGTTATCTGAATGGAAATGAATGAAGAGTTAATATTACAAGTTAGACCTCATGGTAGCAACTGTGACTTGTGCAAGGAAGAGTTTTAAGTTTTATTTGTCTAGTGACCTGCAGCAGCACAAATGATCCAGAAAACTATTATTCATTCTACCTATGACCCATCGCCAGTGGTGCTAAATGATTATGATAATCCCTGAAGGAAAAATGGAAGCACATTTGTCCCTTCAATTCATAACTGACCTGACACTGAATCTCAGAGACTGCATTTCTCAAGGTTTTCTCTGTTGGTAATAAATGCTGTATGTGTCATCCAGCCCTGATTAGGCTGACATGCTTTTTATTTCTTTTTTGCATAGAACTATTTTAGTCATCTTCACTTTCAACCTTCATTTTCAGGGGATAATTCAGTTAGATTCTTTGTTGCAGAGCTGGGTTAGCAAAGACTCTTTATTGTCCTTTTCAGAAGCTAGGTTAGGAAAAACTTAGTTTTTATGTAACTTAGTTAGTTATGTAACTGACAAGGAAAGAAATTTTACCTGACTAATAGCCGCATCACACATGGGAAGTGTTGTATAGTGGAGATAATCAAAGGTTTCACTTTCAGACAGTGTTAAGTAGAAATCTTAGCTCTACTGTTTGGGAGATGTGTGATCCTGGGCAAATTCTCTGAGCTATAGTTATATCATACACAAAATCAATATGATATATGAATTATTACAGAATGCTGCACTGTAGAAAACGTACCTACAATAATGTCTCCTACAAGCTAGTGCTGAATAAATGGGAGCTATTTTATCAAGGAATATCAATTGCCAGCATTGTGATAGTGTTCCTGTTTGTATATGTATTTCAAGCGCTGTATATGGGCTTGTTTATTCTTGTTTCTTTTATTTTTGGTAGTGGGAATTGAATTCAGGACCTTGCGTTTCCCAGGCAGGCACTTATGCTATTGAGCTACATTCTCAGCCTTTATTCCTCTGTTTCCTCTACAGTGTCTATCCCAGCACCTCAGCATTCAGTCATTTAATTACAGGAATGAAATTCCAGTTCCAGTGAACAGTAATATGGAATAGACTGTGGAGGTTCTCTTCACATTTCTGTTCATCAGCAAGCTGCAAAGGGTTATGAATTGCCCACTTGCTAAGTTGCTCTATTTAGTTCTTTTCTAAAGAGAGTAAGTGAGATTATCTTATGACTGTTCATTTATTCTAGTTTACAGTAGGACAGCAGAGCTTTTGAAACAAAGTGTGGATTCTGTGGCACTCCAGCCTCTGCTGAGAGCCTTTAAGTTGTGTTATTGCCATAAATACTCCTAGAACAGTACATGATATTATCCAAAACATTGGGGCATCTGCCTTCTACTGTTTGAGTTCATGTTTATGAAAAAAGCAAAATAGCATACATTCATCCTTCTCACATGTCCAGGACCTATGTGCTTGATTCACTGAGCACACTTTTCCTACTGGAAGTAGTAAGGAGGAGTCCTACTTTGGATTTGTGATTACCATTTTTCCTAGGTATTCTCTGACTGCTCTCTTAGCATGGAAACAGGAATGTTTCGTTTGCCCAGCTCATCTGTTATCAGCACTGACAACCTCTGGAGCAAGAATTTTATGCTACTTCCTGCAGCCATGTGGTGAATCCATTAGATGAACTATACTTATTAATATATAAAGAGAACAAATACTTTCTCTTTTGAATTTAGAAAAACTTTGGGTGCTTTGGAGCCTTCTTTATTCTAAGAAGAGGATAAACACAGTGTAGAAGAAGGAGACAGGTCATTAAGTTCTAATTTATGAGATGACAAAGGCATATGATGACTGGATGAGAGGGAAAGAAGGTAACTTATTGCTAGGTTGGTAAAGAATATTTCAGAATTTGTGGGGTGGAAATTCATGTGTCCTGATAGCATTGGTTAAAATAAAACATTGAAAAAATTGAAAATAAGACAATATATATTCTTGTGAGCAGTGGCTAGAAATTTCTTATGCAGAAGCTACATTAAGAGTGCAATAAAAATAGTCTTTTATTTAGCTAACAATTTACACTGGGGTAAGGGTGGAGGTTGTGAATGAGAAGTGGGAGACCAGCGTGAAGAACTGCAAAGAATGTGCATGTACCTTGCAGACAGAGGAACTGTTGTTTGCAGAGGACAGGAAACATAGCTGAGAGAATTTAGCCCAGCCCCATTTTTATAATTTGTAAACAATCTTAACAGTAGTTGCATCACAAGATTTGTACGAGAATTTGATCTGACACCTAAGACTTGGCCCAGGATCTGGTACACAATGAATTCAATAAATTGTATCTGTTGTCAGAACTTGGGCTGTGTTGTAGTTCTCTGTCACTCTGCTGCAACCGGGGTGCTTTGAATGAAGGGTAACAAGGCTGTTGTGTAGCTCAGGGCAGGAGAGAAGCATGGCATAGAGCAAGTAGCCAGACATTCTCAGGGTCTGTGTCAGACTGATTTGAAGCACAGGCATGGCATTTTCCAGCTGCATGAGCCTGAGCCATTTATTTCCTTTTACTTAGTTTTCTAACCCTTAACTTACTCATATGTACAGTGGGAATAATGATACTTAACTGACAGAATTGTGAGGATTTCAAAAAATTGATCCTTATTAGAACAATGCAGAGCACTGACAATGCAATAAATCCCTGCTGTCACTTTATTGTTATAGAATCTAAATAATTTTCCTTTATCTGTATACAATTGATAGTCTGCACACAGAATAGAATAGCTCCTAGCACATAGTGGGCACTTAAATATTGTCTGTTGTTATTTCCTGAATGTTTTACCTCAGGAAAAAAATAAGTGTTTGTTTCATGCCAAAAGCAAACAACTATTTGAAGCACTTACTATGTTTCATTACCATGGCTAGTCTTTTTCTCTTCTAGCTGGTATATTACAGAGCGGACTTGAGCATGTGCTTCTGTGACTTCAAAACCCACACTCAATATATTGTACTACTTAATAATGTGTACTTAATGAGGCATTGTATAGCATTAGCAGAACTTGGATTCAGAGGTTGAAGTAAGATATAGTTATTCTCTAGGTGCTAAGAATTCTCTTCTATGTTCTTTTACTTGACAATATCTAAGAAAGAATCTTATTAAAATTCAGCTTTGAGTGTCTGGTATGGCACTTGGTAGATACAGAATGAGGCTAATGTAGGTTTACAAAGCACTTGCATTTGCTAACATTTTGATTAAGTATGGACTCCTGATAATTTAGTTCCTCTATATTTTATGCAGAAGGCTAAGGTTATCTTCTAATTATGTCCATTATTTACAAAATAAAAATAGCTTGAATTTATATGTTGCACATGTGATCATTAATATGCACTCTGCCACTTTACTGTAATATACTGGTTTATTCCTGAATGTACCTCAATGGCTTGATCCTAGCTGGAGAAAACCAGGTAAGCAAATTTTTATAGATTTTGTTTTTGTTTTTTACCTTTTGGAGATAGGTATTTTGTGTAGTCTAGGCAGCCTTGAACTCACTATGTACCCCTGGCTAGCTTTGAACTCAGTGATCACTCTGAAGTAAACTTTCTGCCTCAGTTTCCCAAGACCAGGGTTACAGGCATGTGCCACCACATCCGGCTTTTGGAATTTGTTTGTAAACACGGCGGAACAATGAGGGTTAAAAATATGCTGTGCTACTGTGAGTTGTGAGTTTCTAAAGGAACCCTGGCTTTGGAAAAGACCCAAACTCTAGACTTTACAATGGTGTGAGCTTTCAAGAGAACTACACTAATTGAGTCTCTAGCAGTGGCAGTGAAAAGGAATTGTCTGGATTACTATTGGTAGGGCTTTAATATTTATAATAACAAGAACTATAATAAATAAAACCTAAGTCTATGCTAAACAGCATGTAATCATACTGCAAATCAGTTGTTTTGTAATAGACAATCTACTTTATTTCTCTGTGCTTTAATTTTCACTTCTGTATAATGGATATAATAATAACAACCCATCGCAACAGCTCCTTCCAATGAAAATGTCACCTGTAAGGCTCCCTTTGTAGAATTTCTGGAGTTGTCACTGGTTCTGATTTTGTGCTAGGTATAATATCATATGCTTCATTTACTTAATATTAATTTTTTGGCATACAGTTATTGCTTTCTTGATTTACTTCATTTTAAAAATTTTATTCATTTTAATGAGAAAAAAGTTAAAATAGCAATGAAACAGTTTCAAAACAGGTGAGTAGGACAGTTACAATAATTAATACATTGTATATTGTTGTCTTCATAGTAGTTATTCATAGTACAAGATGCAGACATGATATCCTGTCTAAACACTAAATCTTCTCATTGAACTAAGAGAAAGTAGTTGTACATATCCTATCTTGTATATACAGATATATATATATATATATATATATATATATATATATATATATATAATTCACAACAAAACAGTCCTTTATTTATATCCCCTTTTTTTGTTTTGTTTTGTCAGAAATGGGTGTTCCATTGCAGTTAGAGAAGCTATATTTGGAAAAGTCTTTAAAGGACCTTTTCATATTGAGTTATTTTGCTGAATTAAAGTGTCTACAGTCTTTGGATTGATTTGTTTCATTTTATACATGACAAATGTGGAGTGCTAGACAAGTCAAGCAACAGGTTGATATCCACATGAGTAAGAAATCACAGAACTGGGCTTTGATCCTGGACCCATGTGACTCTCAACTCACTCTTGTTTCACTATAACATATTAGGGAAGGAATCTTGGACTCCAAAGGGTTACAGGCATTCACACCTTCTATAGGTAATGATTAACAGACCAAAGAAACTCTAATGATATCACAGAGGGAGGTGCTCTGGAAATCTGACATCACCATGGCCACTATTTGGCCTGTGGGCTGGAGTATCTTCCCTAAGTCAAGAATCAATGTTCTTGGAGACTATGAAGTTTTGTAACTGAACTGGAACATTTACTTGAAGCATGAGATGTATATATATGATTTTTGTGTGTATGTGTTTTAGGGAAGGGTGTACAGGGTGTTTAAGGTCTCACTACTAGATCAGACTTACAGTGATTCTGCTGTTTACAGCCTCCCAGGTGCTGGGGTTACAGGCATTCGCCACCACACCCAGTCACAATTACCATCTCAGCATGCTCCTGAGGTTGGGGGTAGCACTGCAGGCCCTGGAATCAAATCCCAGGCCTCTGTGCTGCTTGCAGGCTCTTTAATCGGCTGAGCTATTTGGCTGGCCCGATATATGATATTTAGGCTGTTTGGGACTTGATCATTTTTAAAAAGTGATCACCTTTGCAAATACCTTTAGTAGTTCCACAGAATCCAGAGACAAATATATACTTTAGTCAATAAACAAATTCATCTGATGAGACAGAGAGAAGGTGTAAAAGCATAACAGAAGTTCCTAACATTGCACATTTCAGCTTTCTCAGCGACCTCTCTGGAAAGCCTGAGGTATGTCTTAGATTCACATTTGGGAACAATGTACCAACATTCATGGCAGAAATGGGACCCTAAGCTAGGTCCCACAGGTAAGATAGAGATGCTTGGCTGGATGAACTAAAAACAAATACAGAAGTCTAGGAAAGTATAAGGGTGGTTTTTCAAGGTATTGTATTATTGCCCATACACTTTTATTAAAAGATTCATTGTAAAGTTTTTATCTCTTTGATAGTTTAAAATTTCAAGATATAGTGGAATTCTGAAGTACAGATTGGAAATATTTTAACATTTTGGTTTACATTTATTATTTAAATTTACATGACCCTCTTTCTTCTTGTGACTCTTACTATTTTTTTTTTACTTTTTCCACTATATTGTTCCTCTCATTTGTATTATTTATGAAGCTTGTTTTTTTTATTTTTCAGGTTTCAAACACTCTTCTATATCTATCCCATTTTACCTGTTGTTTTAAGGCCTGTGAAAAATTCACTGCCATGAAATAGTAGCTCATCTTTCATTGAAAAAAGAAGGCTTGTTTGTTATATGGATGCTTTATATGAACAAATAGCTAAACTCTGTTTTATTCCAATGTGGTACATTTCCAAATGAACTGTCTTTATCTTTGAGTACTGGGCTGTCTCTTTCATACTAAAACTTGTGTCAGACTCACAATGAAAGCAAGTTTGGGCTTAAAGGAGAAATACTTAGTGATTATAAACCCATAACTAGAACTACTTAAGAATATCACTTATTTTGGAGTAAAGTAAATGTCTCTTTCTGTGCTGTATTGATTTACATAGAGGAGTTGAACCTAAATGCTTCAGTTAGTTGAGTCTGTTTTGTATATTTGCAGTCACAGGGCCAAGAATATAGCTCAGTGGCATAAGCACCTGCCTGGAAAGCACAAGGTCCTGAGTTCGACAGGAGCAACCTTCATCTCTTCAGCATTTTATCAGCTTCTAAGCAGCAAATTTATTGCATGTTTTTATTTTGCCCTCATTTTCCCTCAGAGTTTGTATAACAGCTTCCCATCACATGGAAACTCAACACAGTGGCTGTATTTTTGAATTACAAGTCCGGACACAGTCTGAGAAATTTCAGTGGATTTAAGGAGAAAACGGAATGGCATATTTGAAATCTATGGTATTGCAGAATAAAGAGACCATTTTTCTTAGAAAAATAAGCATGTTCAGGCATAGTCAACATAGGAACTTTTGCTAAAGCCCTTGTTCTGTGACAAAAGGTGTGTTGTACCTATTTAACTTTTTGCTTACTTTGAGATCCTACAGCTTTAAACTCAGGTAGGTTTTACCAGGTTTAACCCCAGGAAAGCACTTCTGAGTCGTGTGTGTGTGCCTTGTATCTGGTACTACAAGTCATGTTGTCATGGGCACAACTGTACATTGTGAAAGCAACATTTGTGCGAAGATAATAAGAGTAAGGCACCATATTGAACTATGATTCATTTAACCATAAAAGACATGTAGCTAGTATAATCATTGTCTTTCATCTTAATACTTCATAGGTGCAGTTTCAAAATCATGTAACTTTCAAGTGTCTTACAAATTCTTCCTAGACTGAGAGGGAATAAAGAAGCGTCAATTTATGTTACTATGAGAGAAAGCACTCTCCTATTTGAAAACCAGGGGAAATGCTTCATTAAGAGAAACACCATTAAGGTTATGGAAAGAACTCTTTCAATCCCAGTATTAAGGCTAATCAGACCACTAGGAGGCCTCTGATTGCATAACAGCTATAAATGCATACTTGGATCTTACACAATTTCCATGAATATGTTCTTTGAAAATAGAAGTTTGTGTTTAAACATTTTTATATAATCTGAAGCCTGAATGTGAAGCTAGGTTCATTTTCGCTATTGGACAAGTACATTTTCAGCTTCCTTATAGAAACATTGCTTTATTTGTTTTCAAACTAAGAATGGCCTATCTGTGGGCCAGCAAGATATCTCAGCAGACTAAAGAGCCTGATTAGGCAAGCTTGGCAAGCGCAAGGACTGCAGTTCCATCCATAGCACCACATGCTGTGCCAGCGCCACCCCCAGGGAGGGCTGAGTGGTCAGAGTTTGGGTGTAGTGGTGCACACCTGTAATCCCAGCGCTGTGGAGGCTGAAAGCAGAGGAATCACTACAAGTTCAACCACGTGGTGAGACCTTGTATCAAATACATTAAAAAGAAAAAAAAAAGGAATGACTTTTCAAAGCTCAGACTAGGAGGTAAGTTAATAGCAGTCCTTTATATTCTTGCTTCCTCAACTCAGGGGATCTGAAGTTGATGTTATTTTTCTGGTGGCAGCTGCCACTACACTCACTGTGGAGGAAATCTTTATGTTTGGTGTAGAACAAGAGAGATGTAAGTGATGGGGAATTTTTATGTTTCTGGTATAACTAGTGTTTCTGTTGAGTCATGCTATCCTTGCCTAATGAAAACTGTCTCAGAAATAAGATCAGGAGGGTAACTTTCATTGCTGGAATCTAGAAATAAAAAGCTCTTGGAATGTGTTTTATAAGGGAACCTTCATTTTGTCTGTTTAACCACTATTCTTGGTTAAAGTTATACAACCTCATTGAAGAAAACTCTCAGTGCATCGTCCATAAGATCTACATCTATAGCATAGTAGCATGCATAGAATTTAATATTTTGGGAAAATATGGCCTAGGACTTACAACTCAACTTTTGGTATTTATCAGGAGTTGTACCCAACACTGAAGAGACTGGTGGTGAACAATGTACGGTCTCAGTTGTCTCAGAGCAGCTGAATACATTAACAACTGGTGAGAATGTTAACTTTGCCATTAGGCTGATTTTGCTTGACTCTTAGTACCATTACCAGTTATTTCTAGTAAACAAGTTACTTAAACTCTATGCTCTAATTTTTACTTCTATATAATAGAAATGATAGTAGTGAACTTATGCCTCATAGAGTTGATACAGAACTGAAAGAGTGACTGGACTGGCCCATTTTGTCACATATTTTTATCTATAATATGAAACTTACATTCTAGCAGAGAAAATGAGTATGTAAGCATCATGGTAAGTCAAGAGAGCTAACAGATCTCTAGTATCAGTATTCTGATACTGTTTAATATCTTGTCATAGACTGTATTTTGCTGGAACAGGATCTGACAAAACCATTTGCACACTGAATGGAGTTGTCTCGATATGTTTATATTTCTGTGAAAGATGAAGTTCACACTAGATCTGAAGTAGATGTTAAACTTAGTGCACTTTGGAATTATCTTTGAGGCTCCATTTGCAGAGTGCATGTTGGCTGCTAAAGCTCCTGCTATCACATCTGTTTCTTAGACAAAAAAAAAAACAGAGGAAGAAAAGAGGAAGGAGTATGCTATCTCTCACTCTCTTTTTGTCTTTCTAGTACTTGGAATTGAACTCAGGAACCTGCGCTTACCAGGCAGGTGTTTTGCTACTGAGCTATATTCACAACAGCTGTCTCTCTCAAAGAGAATTTTTGGAAGCTCCAAGTAACACTTTTTCATATGCTTCATTGTTTTGAACCTAGATCATTTTTTTTCATTTATTTTTATTTTACTAAAATACAAATGTCAATCAGACAGTATCAAGACACCTTAACCATACACATTTGATGAATTAATACATTGCAAACTATTTTCATAACGTTTTGGTATTGTACAAGGTGCATACATGATATTATATTTACAGATATTATTTTAGCAGATATCTCTTATCAGTGAATTAAGAGTGTAGTTGCTTACTTATCTTAATTCAGGTATAAGTGAACCTAGATCATTGCTTTACATAGATGAAGCAGGTGAGGAAATGTGTTCTTCTCTGTGTTGAATGTGTTGCACTAAAAGTTAAGGCTCTGTTTACTAAAAAACAACCAAAAAAAAAACAACAAGAGAAAATGGATATTAGGAATGAACTGTCTTTGATACTGTGCCAATAAGATTCTTTGTTATTATCTAACTTTGTCTAAATTTTTGGCCTCTGGCCTCCTCTTAGTCTCTTGAATTGTAACTAGGTATGTTTCGGATCAAATAAAATTTTAAAAAAAATAACATTTATTGAGCACTAAATCTGTTGAATCATTTCAATTGTAATGCTATAAGGGAACCTATTATTATCTCCATTTTTTGGATGAGAAACTTGAATGCCAGAAGCATTGAATAATTTTCTGGGTAGTGGCAAAGTAAATTTATTAACACAGCATTACTAAAAGCATAGGAAAATAGCATGAGATAAGAATAGGAAAAGGCAGAGGTAAGCTCTTCTGCACATGGAATGTTTATAGGCTTCATATTCATAATTTATGGAGTCTTGGTATGGTACAGTGTTTTATCTGGTTCCACACAATTATAGTTTTTATTGAACTTATTGGTTTGTCATTTGAGAACTTTCACTGTTTGGCCCCAGGCTTTACATACACCCTTGCTTATACCACTCAATGTGATGTGGTGGGAAGAAGTTTAGAAACAGGTAAGGTTTGCTTTGTTCTCCACCTCTACTATTCCTGCCTGCATGGCTTTGGGCAATTTGCCTACCTTTCTGTATCTGAGTTTTATTTCTCTTTAAAATAGGGATGATATTACCTACCTTCAAGGCGCAGCTTGCAAAGAATAAATGATGCAATCTAGGTAATAGTGAATGTTATTTTCATCACACTCCTAATTTTCTTTCCTTCTTTTCCCCCTCCTCCAATATCACCTTCCCATTTTCCAGTGTGTGTCAGTGAAATTGGTTCAGTTGCATTTCTTTGCATGTAGTCTATTCCTCTGGACTTTGGGTTTTGTATTGTTTCTTCCTCAGAGGCTCTACTCTTCTCCCTTTTTGCAGACTAGCATCAGAAAAGCCAAAACCTTCCCATGATATAAATTATTTTGTCTGTGTAGTGTTTACCACCTGCTTTGAAATAAGGGCCTACTTCAACCCATTCAGCACATGAGGTGTGATAAAAATATAGTATGTGTTTAAAATTTAAAAAATTTATCACAGTCCTCTTTTATGAAAATATTTGTACTGTTGTAGCTAGCTTGCTGTCCTCATTTGATTCAAAACATTAATGTTCCATGGTCATTTTGACTTTGGGAAAGAACCTGTAGGCACAGGGTAACAGATTTAGCTAACAAGGTGGGTGAGCGTACACCATAATCTTTGTGTAAACCTGTCTTTCTGTTGTATGTTAGCAATAGCATTCATCATATTTTTGCTCACATTTTATAAAGTTGCTTATGCTAGGGATAAAGTTTAGTGGTACAATTGCCTGACTTTGATTCCCCATACCAAACAAACAAAAAACAAGCAGACAGACAAAGCAATTGTAAAGTTACTTATGGAAGACTTGCAAAATTGCTTCAGCAGGGCGTGGTGGTGCATGCCTGTAATCCCAGCACTTGGGAGGCTGAGGCAGGAGGATTGTGGTGAGTTCGAGACCAGCCTGAGCTACAAAGTGAGCTTAAGGCCAGCCTGAACTGCATAGTGAGACCCTGTCTCAAAAAGACAAAAATAAAGTAAAAAATTGCTTCAGAAAGTTGTAAGAATGATGGGGTAGGTGTGTTTGAAATGAGGGGGAGTATTTTGATGTAGATTAACAGCAACGTGTCTTTCACTGTAGTATATTTTAAAATTGTAAACACTCAATGCATTTTTAATCAATCTTTGCGTATACTACCAGTTGCTATTTTCTTCCACCTATCCCATTTATACACATGTATCTATGTTCTCTGCTGAACTCCTGAAGGCATTGTTTCAGACATCTCACCATAATCTCATTCATACTCACCACTTCACAGGGATGTCTTACTTTCATGAAAGTCTTCCTTAATCTCATTATAACCTGAAATTTCCTGCTTCTCCCCATTTTAAACCTAAAGTGTATAGTGTTGGGCACTTTGATGCTTACTGATTGTTCAGAGAAACAATCTTTTCTGCAGAGCTAAAGAGCTATACAGAACAAAAACTATTTTGTAGCAATGCATTTAAAATCAAATATTCTTTATGAAATTTTAAGATATGCCCAACCAGATGATTCTCTGAGAAAGACAGAAAGGACTGTTTCATTCATTCCATAATACTGACATAGGTTCAGTGTTTATGTTTTCTTTCAAGATGGTACTGATGTCAGTTACTGAGAAGTCTTGGCTTCTGCTAAATTTCATATTCAATAGGATAGGCATTGAACATCAAATGGGGTGAAAACACATAAATTGTGAAGCTCTAAAATTAATATGTGTGGTTAGTGTAACCGGGGACTAATTAAGGCAAATTTGATGTCTCTTTCACCCTGAAGCAAATTCAAGGCTGGTCATGCACCACTTCTGTTGAATAGGAGGAGGCTAGAGGGATCAGAAAGGCAATGTCATGGAGACACTCACATGATAGACTGATAGGCTTTCTTTTTGAGAAAATAAGTATTCTCAGCAGGACATCTGATTTTCTTTGCTTGTCCAAGAGTCCTGGGATGAAGTCCAAATACTCAGTACAAATTTCTGAATAAAGTGAGAACTTATCGCTGGATTCTAAGCAATTGTAGCAAAAACTGCCTCAGGCTTTTACAGGGATAAAAGGAACCATTTAGAGCTTCTAACAAAATGGGGAAGAAGGCCAAGCCTAAATTCTCCTGTGCTTGTCTCTCTGTTTTTTTTGGCTTTGGTGTCAGTGACACTTTCTGCACATTGAAAACCAGGGTTCTCATTTTGTCTGCTCTCCCCTTCAGTCAGGAGGTACTGTGAAAACATCTGTGTTTGCAGCTACATTTACAATCGTGAAATATGTAGAAACATTCAAATGTTCACCAGTAAAGAATTAGATAAAGTCTATTAGGTTAAACCAAAAGCTAAGCAGCAATTTATTTTTATTTATTTATCTATTTTTTCTGTATTTAGTACAGGGTCTACAGGGTCATACTACATAGATTGGACTCATAGTGATTCTCCTGTTTTCAGCCTCCCAAGCGCTGAGATTATAGATGCACAACACTACGTCCAGTCTCAATCAAGATCTCAGAATGCCCTGCAGGTGGGGCCGGCACAGCACAGGGAATGGAACCTAGATGCTGTGCTCTGCCCAAGCACATGCTTTAGTCTGCTGAGCTATCAGGCCAGCCCTGAGAAGCAATTTAAAAAGAAGGTAGATCTATATCTGTGCTCATAGATTTCTGAGGTGTATCACTAAATGATTTAAGTCAACAGTACACACTACTACAGTGGAGAAATGAAGCATGTACACAATGTACATATACTCATAGAAGTCTGGAATGATGCTTTACTGAAGACTACCAGCTATTTATCTAGTGGCAAGTATGTTGGGGATTGTAAGATAGTTGTTTTGTTTTATATTATCCCCTATGAATATTTTTTATGACAAGCACGCCTCACTATTCTATTCAATAAAATTAAGATAACTTTCTTTTTGTGAATTGAGTCTTTTATTAACAATGGCATGTGAATTACTGACAAGAATTTTGAATATTATATCATCCTTTTCAGGAGGAAGTGAGATTTTATCAGGTATCAAAGTCTTAACATGATGAGAGGTAGCTTCAGACATAGACTATCCTGTAGCTGTTAGTAACCTGAAACTAGCTATTTCAATTTTTAAAAATTCATTTTAATGAGAAAAAAGATAAAATAGCAATGAAACAGTTTTGAAACATGTTAGTAGGACAGTTCTAATAATTAATAGTGCATTGTCTTCTTCATAGTAGTTATTCAGAGGACAAGATGCAGACATGATATCTTGTCTAAACAATATTAGTACAAACCTTTCTTCTCAACAAACTATTAGAAAGAGCTTTATATCTATCCTAACTAAATTGTACATACATATATATTTTTTCTTAACAAAATGGTGCTTTATTTTTATCTCCCATTTTTGTTTTGTTCTGTTGGAGATGGGTGTTCCATTGCAGTTAGAAAACGTGTATAGTGTGCCTAAGGAGAATCACCTAGAGAGAAAAAATGTTCTCAGGCTTTCCCAGACAGCAAATTGGTCAAGTAAGGGCTGTGATTCATCCAAATGGCTGACACTGACAAAAGATCCATAATGTGCTCTACATGGTTCCAGGGTAAGTATTGAGGGAATTTGACTTACCGTGTCAGATAGAAGAAGTTACATTTTTAGGTATATAGGTCTTGCCTTAACTTGATCTTAACCACCCAGCAGAAAAGTGTAACCACGAGTTATAAAAAATAACGCTATATTAATACGCTGAACTATGAAAGGCTCAAGTCAACAACTTTGGACAATTGCTATTTGTGCTGATAACTCACTACTATTATGGACTACTGGTCTATATTGGGTTATTTTGCTGAATTCAAGTACCTACAATCTTTGGACTGGCATCAAGTTTGAAAAGGTCCTTTAAAGACTTCTCCAAACACAGTTTCTCTAACTATATTCCATTTCTTGACTCTTTTCTGGTTCTTTCTTTTGGGTCAAAAGATCTTCCAGTCATTTTCTTCTGGACCAACAGGGGCATTAAAGGCCCAGCAGATGATCACTCAGCTTTCCAAGGTTGCTTTGATTATGCTGACTTTCCTTTTGTCTGCTTCTTAGCTGTTAGGGTTTCAAGTAGGATTTTATTTGGGAAAGATAAAAGATTCTGCTTTTAATAGAAGTTTTTTAATCACTCTTCTATAATATACTAGTTGTAAAAGAAGTAAGGAAAATATCCTTCATTTCTGGTTGAGGCTTTGATGTTCGAAGAGTGAAGCGAGTTAGTACAGTAGAGATATAGAGTAAGTGATAGGGTCACTACTTAAGCCTGCGTCTCTTGACTCTCATTTTAGTGATGTTTCACCATATGGTACTGCTTTCCATTAATGTCCTGCCAAAGCCCTTTTGAAAGTGCTCAGGGCAGGGATGCATTGAATTAAGAAAGAGTAAGACGGGCAAGTGGTGTCAAACAGCACAGTCTTACTTTCTTGCTGCTGAAATTTACCATATCGTCACCAGCTTAGTCTATGGGTGAGCACAATGTAGGAGCTCCACAGACAGTGTTGTTTTTGGATTGCTTTTAGATGCATGGCCTTGACATATGAATTACTAAGGAAATTACTTAAATTATCAATGAAAGATAATTGTCAGCCCTAATTGTGTATTAGCAGCCTACATTAACATGCATTTCCTTTCATCTCTGTAGCACTGGAGAATTTGTGTGATACATAGTATATGTCTTGTGTCTAGGCTTCATAAATAACTTTATACCAAAATTTCTCAACCAGAACCTTATATTCTATAACTGTATGACTTGAATCACTGCTAAGACATACAGGTAAAGACAGGAAAAGTTTTTGTTTTAAGGGCAAAGTGATGAATATCTCAAATTTGAGTGGCTTATTTGAAATAACAAGTCAAATATTTACTGTTTATAAGTACAAAAATATACAACTAATGATCTTATTCATAACTATATTGTGCCTTCATACTTAACTGAATATTATCACATTTTTATATCAAAAATTGAACTCAGAGGGCCTGCCAAATACCTCAGCAGATTAAATGCCTGCAAGCAGGCTCAGGAACTGGAGGTTTCATCCCCGAGCCTGTCGTGGTGGCCCTGCCCCTTGGGCACACTGAGGCAGCAATTGAGACTGGGAGTGGTGATGTGCGCCTCTAATCCCAGCTCTTGGGAGGCTGTAAACAGGTGGATCACTATGAGTCTGATCTAGTAGTGAGACCCTGAACACCCTGTAGGACCTTCCTTA
>PVKA01031936.1:11836-25900 GCA_004027165.1 Ctenomys sociabilis | reverse complement strand
TGTTGTTCCTTTGCTGCTGTATCTGTTACTTCATTCGTTGCAGCTGAGCTAGTGTCCTCTGCCCTTCCTGATGGACTCGAGGTCTGGGATTGCATTTTTCCCCTTCTCTTTGTCATTTTGTATAGCACTGATCTTTGACCTTTGGTGTAAGCTTTGGTGCAGCTATAACCTTAGCTTGTTATGAGATTCGGGTGCCAGTCTATTAAGTTTGAGATTTTCCAGGTATGCCTATCCTGGGTCTAGCTGTTGTGTTCAGTTCCCTTTTTGCTGCAGCTCCTTTGGTTCCCCTATGTTGGTTCCCGGGGTTGGCCCTCCTGTCAGGCAGGGCATTCCCCAGCTGGGTGGGCCTGGGCTTTGGTGGGTTTTCGGGCTCACGAAAGGATAGTGGATGATCTTATTCACTGAGTAGGCTGTACTGAGCCAGCCAGCTTGTGCTGGGTCCGGGTCTACAGGCCGTAACCCAAGAAGGCTGGGAAAGGTCCCTCTGGTGCAGTGGGCCTGGAGCCCTCACTCACAGGCTAGGCTGTGCTGTGTTTCGGTCCGTAGCGTGGGACCGTGGATTGCTGAGAAATGTCCCTCCAGTGTGGTAGGTTTGGAATTCTCACTACAGGCTGACCTGCACTGGGTCTGGGGCTGTGGGGTGGGACCAGTAATCACCTGGAAATGTTTCTCTGGCACAGTGTGCCTGGAGCTGTCACCGGGCCACGGGAGGTGACGGGCAGCTTAATCCCTGGGAAATGAATCTCAGGCATGACAGGCCTGAGGTTCTACATTCACTGACCTTTGATGCCCAGAGAATCGGGGAAATTCCCACTCAGTCAGTGGGCTTTAGGTCAGGGGATCCGGGGAGGTGTTGGTGAGTGGGTCCTGAGGTTTCAGGCCAGTCACTGGCTTGGAGGGGTTGGGGACAGGGATCCGCGAAGCGCGCGTGGGAAGAAGCCAAAGGCTCTCCCTCAGACTCACCACACTCTCACTGATCTGGGAAGCCTGGTGAGTCCTGTAAATTCGCTCCTGCTTGGCAAGCTTGGCACGGGAACTAGGAGGCCGCTGGAGTCAGCCACTGTCTCAGGCTGGTCTCTGGCTGGGTGGGGGCGGGCGGGATGGAGCAGGATGGCGGAGTCTGCCACGCTGTCTCTGGCTGGTCTCACAGGCTGGGCGGGGGCAGGAGGATGCTCAAGAACTTTTGTTTTAGGAATTATTAAAAAGATTTACAATTCCTGAGGTGGAGTGGAAGTAGGGTGACAGGGCTATACCACTGGTGAATTCCTTGATTATGTAGCAATTCCATTTCCAGAGCTATATCCTATAGGAATACTACCAACAATAGTGCTTTTATACACAATGAGAACTGAAATGAACCAAATACCATTATACAGAAATGGTTAAATATTTTTATGGATTCTGAATAAACCATAGTTCCAAGTAGCTATTAAAAAGAACATGGAGAGGGCCAGCCAAATAGCTCAGTGAATTAAAGTGCCTGCAAGTAGGTGTAGGGGCCGGGAATTTGATCCCTGGCCCTGCAGTGCTGGCTGCACCCCCTGGGCATGTTGAGACAGTGATTGAGACTGGGCATGGTGGTGCACATCTGTAATCCCAGCTCTTGGGAGGCTCTAAAGAGGTAGGTCACTACAAGTTCAATCTGGTAGTGAGACCCTGAACACCCTGTAGACCCTTCCCTAAAAGAAAAAAATACATAAAATAAATAAATAAAAAGAACATGGCACCTATATCATGGGCACAGAAAACCTTAACTACTGCTATATAACAAAACTGAATAAGAAAATTACCTCAATTTTGAGAACAAATTTATATGAAAATATCTACCTTAACATTCATTTTAACTGACTGTTCAGTTACTTTCAAACAATAAAGCAGAATCTTAGTTCAGTCCAATACAAATGAAAGTGGATTATACATGAATTGTACCTAACACTTCATTCTGATCTTTATTAAAAATAATTGAAAACAGTTTGCCTGAGTAGAAATAGGGTAGATCAACATTCAACTTTTTTTAATACTAATGAGCATGGTGGTTGGTGAGATAGCTCAGTGGACTAAGTGCCTGCTTAAGCAAGCATAGGGACTGGGTTTCAATCCCCAGCACCACATGCCAAACTGGCCCCGCCCCAAGTGCCAGAGTGGTGGTGCACACCTGTAATCCCAGTGCTGGGGAAGCTGGAAACAGGAGAATCACTATGAGTTTGAACTACATAGAGAGACACTGCACCAAATACATAAAAAATAGTCATGACCATTAATTCTCCCATGTAGTGTTAAACAAATACAAAGACACAGCAATTAAAGATGAATCCACAAATACATCTTGCTCAGCATAGATGTTGTATCATATTTGAGGAATGCTTAATAAGTGAATGAATAAATGGTGAAATAAAGCTTATTATCAGTTTGTTTACATTTCCTCTCTCATACTGGGGTTTGAACCCAAGGCCTTGTGCATGACAAGCAAGGGCTTTGCTGCTGAGGTACATCTCCAATCTAAATTCCTCTATCTTTATGAAAAAAAAAATTTGAACAAAATCCCCATTGGTCAAACAATTACATGTTGAGAAGCCTAATTCAATATTCTCTTTCTGAAACTAAATCCAAAATGTAATAAAGAATAAATGTCATAGCAATTTTAAAGGCAATAATGCATTGAATGGTGTCTCCTTGAGAAAGTTATGCTAAAGTTCTACCTCCCTCCCTTCAGAAAGTCACCTGTTTAAAAAAGGATAAGTACAGATGTAACTAGTTAAATAGTACCATAGTGATGCATCTATTTCATTCAGTGTAACTGTTTTTATTTTCTAAAAAGGTGGGAAGACAAAGGGAGCAGATGGAAAAGGTGTGATGATGTTAAATAGAAGCTGTGTGGCTGCATACTAAGGATCAGCAATGCGAGGAGCTAAGACAGTCATGGGACAGAGTCTCCCCCAGTGCCTTTGGGAGAACTGTTAAATTTTTACTTCCCACCCCAGACCTGTGTGAGAATTAATTTGTTGTTTTAATTCAATTTATGCTCATTTTTATGGAAACCCTCCAAAAAGTAACATGGGGAATTCATACACCACACAACTGATTAATTAATTAATTAAAGAATAAAATGCTAATATCTAAATGTCCCCATTTACATTTTGGAACCAAATGCCCACAGGGATAGTATTATAGAGAAGCCTTTGGGGATATGATTATGGCGCAAGGGCTCTGCCCTCATGCATGAAATCAGTGCCCTCATCAAAGAGTTGAAGGAGCTGCCGTGTGTTTTGACCAAATGAGCAAGCCTTCGTCATGTGCAGAATCTTTTGGCACCTTGATCTTGGCCTTTCTTTCTTAGAAAACTATGAGCAATAAGTTTCCATTATTTGTAAATTAGTCAGTTTGTGCTATTTTCTTGTAGTAGCCCAAAGAAATTAAGAGGAAAGGTACAAATTGCTTTGAAAATTTGGATTCTTACATAAATATTAATAGTGGACAGCAGAGGGCATTAATGATCAGAATTTAGAATGAAAAACCATTGAGCTATCTCAGAGGGGCAAGTCAGTCAACGGCGGGAAGCAGAGCTGCTCATATTTATCAGTCCTACATTTGCACAAGTGAGTAAAATCATGAGGATTAGCTTGAAAAGGTAAGAGGATTTTCAATTCTCTGATTCACATATACCAGCAGTTTATGTAACATAAACTAAGATACTCTAAGTAGCTGCATTTCTCCAGACTTCAGTTCCTCCTGCCCCATTTACTACACAGTTGCTTTGCTTTCCTCACCTTACTCCAGTCCAGCAACCTGTCTAATCTTGCTCTCCAATTACTTTCTCAGCTGTCTGTGGTGGCAACATGGACACAGAGAAAACAGGAAAGGGGAGGCTAGGGTTTTTTAACCCCAGGGTATACAAGCTAAAGGCAGACAGGTAAACAACCTTTAGTACCACTGAAAAATCAGGATATTCACCAAGTAACATCTCTTTCAACAAGGTGAGAGGATCAGAGAGGGTAATGAAGGAAGTGGTAACAAAGAAAAGGAGAAAACAAATGCTTTAAAAGGAGAACATGGAAAAAGAAGAGAAACAAGAAGACAAAAGTTAGGCCCTTCCTAAAGCTTCATACTTTTTGCTTGCTACATTCAGAACTCCTTTTCAAAGCTCCATACTCATCTAGGGCCTGCTCTTCCACACCACCTCTCCTCCAGAAGGGCTACCAGCTTGGGCCTTAGATGACTCTCTACTCCTTCCTTCCTGTAGTGCCTCACCTGGAAGAAGATAAGCACACAGTCCCTGGACCCACTTCTAGTTCCACACAAGGGCTGTGTTGCTGTTACTCTAGGAAGAACCCTTCAATTCATTTCCTCATTGAAGTTATTACACCATGAAAAGTTGTTAGGTCCTGAGTACTGCTAATCCAATAATTTAGGACTATACAACAAAAATAAAATCAGTGTTTGTCTCAGAACAAAAGCACTATGCATAATTATTATTATGGGTAAATGATGCATAATTCTCCCAAATTATATTACAGTTTTAGAGCACAGTCCATTTCATAAATAGTGTGCTAATTCAACGCTAGAACTTCTTGAAATCAAATTAAATATAAGGGGCTGGGGAGATGGCTCAGTAGAATAAGCACTTACCTGTCAAGCACAAGGGCCTGAGTTAATCCCTGGTTCTGCAAAATAAATAAATAAATAAATTATATATATATATATATATATATATATATATATATACCTATTTTATTTCATTTATCACTATTGTTTTTTATTTGGAAACAAGTTCTCACTATGTATTCCAGGCTAAACTTGAACTTACTATGTAGCTTGCAACTCAAAAGGCAATCCTACCTCCAAGTCCCAAGAGCTATGGCTATAGGTGTGTGCCACAGACCTCAATAAATGCATACCAATTTTTAAAAAGATTCATACACTCACACGCACACACACACACACACACACATACACACACCACTAAATGTTGAAAGGCACTGGTGAAGACAGAAGGGTTTACTGTGGCTATATCAGGGAAAACTTCAGAATGTTGTTCTAGGGCAAATGTGTACCTTCCCCAACAGCTAGTGTGCAACAAAAAGGCACAGGTAGACACTAGAGATCATGAGAACAGTCGAGAACATAGCAGAATATTCTTAGGGTTAAGAAATTATAGGTTGTGGAGAGTGTCTCAGGTACTCTTCTCATTGCTGGGACAAATACCTAACACTCAGAATGAAGGAAGGAAAGGTTTACGTAGCTCACAATTACTGGAGGTTTCACTCTATACTCAGCTGGCTCCGAGGCAGAGGGGCACATGGCAGAGAGCAACCTTTCATGGTGGCAGCAAAGAGCAGAAAGAGAAGGGAGTGGCAACATCTCAGGCAGCTAGCTAGCCTCTCTCCTCTTCTTACATTGTAATGCAAATTCCATGCCCCTGGGCAGGTGCAGCATCTGCACTCACAATAATCAATCACAAACTCCATAAGCTGCATGAGGCTTTTGGGGGACACTTATAAACAAACCATAGCAAGGAAGGAAGAAGTAAAAAAGGAAAGGAAGAAGAAAAGGAAGGAAAGAAGAAAATTGAAAAGGAAGAGATAGGAAGGAAAGAAGGAAATAACACCTCCTTAAGCAGAATGAACTTTGGGTCTAAATAAAATTTAGCAATTGCTGAGGGAAGCAAAAGGTACTGTTAAAATGATGATAGATATTTTACCTATGTGTTCTCTCTCTTTTTTTTTTTTTCTTTTTTTTTTTTTGCGGTACCAGGGGTTGAACTCAGGACCCTACGCTTGCCAGGAAAGCACTTATTCTACTGAGCTATCTCCTCAGCCCTATCTGTGCCATTTTTAATTCAATCTAACATTGTTTCTTTTGGATTTTGTACATTTAAGAATTGTTTGACCTTGGGGACTGTAAGGAATTTCTGTGATAAGGGAAGTATGAAAGTTTTACAAAACTTTTAGAAGCCAGCTTGAACATTACTTATAAGTAAATGATCTATGTGGTTGTTTTGTGCTGACAACAGGACCAGGTAATGCAGTATGAGATCCAATATGCATAATAAAGAAAGGCTGATTTCTATTTTTAATAAGCTGCTGCAGCATAGAAAATAATTGCACTAACTTAGAACCATCTGGAATCAAAGTAGCAGGTTTTATTTCTTTTACTGCCTGTTTAGCATAATGGGAATCAGTGACAAGGTTAAATGAATCAGAGCAGTCCTGTATTCACATAATAATGGCAGTTGACTGTACTTTGAGTGGAACAAAAAGAATTTATTTTTATTATACTTTTCCTTTTTTCTTTTTTGACAGTCCTTTCTCATATGATCCAATTTACCATGAATGAAACAAATCATGTGGCATAAAACTTCCCAATCATGAAGAATTAATCGATGTTCATTTGCTAATGCTTGCCTTAATCCAATTATACAGGTTGATTGAATCATTAGGTGGGCTCTGCTGAGAGACTACAGGAAAAACTAAGCCACCAGATCTTTCTGTTTTCTTTTTTTTTTTATTTTTATTTTTTTTTTGTCTTTTTGAGACAGGGTCTCACTATGCAGTTCAGGCTGGCCTCGAGCTCACTTTGTAGCTCAGGCTGGTCTTGAACTCACAACAATCCTCCTGCCTCAGCCTCCCGAGTGCTGGGATTACAGGCATGCGCCACCACGTCCAGCTAGATCTTTCTGTTTTCTTCCCTGCAGTAAGGCCTGGTCACTGTCACTTACCCTCATATGGAGGAGCAGATGGATTAGTTAGCGGAGGAGGCAGAGGTTGAATTTTAGCAAACACTGAAGGTGGAGTTGAAACAGGCATTTGCTCCACCAATTTGGATTTCCTTTACAGAACCAGCATCTTGGGTCTAAGGAATAGGGAAAAGTTCAAGGAAAGTGAATTGTATTTATTTATTTATTTATTTATTTATTTATTTATTTATTTATTATGGAACCAGGGATTGAACTCAAGCCCTTGTGCTTGCATGGGAGGCGCTTATTCCACTGAGCCTTCTCCCCAGCCTGGAAAGTGAATTTTAGAGCAGTCTGCTCTCTGCTGCAGACACCATTCCTCAGAGTCAGACTGCAGGGGCTGCAGAGTCAAGGATATTGTTATAAACTGGCTTAACCTACTCCATTCTGTAGCAAGGTTCATAACCTCCTTGTCTTGTAAAGCCTTGATCTTTTCTATGAACCCATACCCCAATGCCAGACCATGAATTGTAACTGTTTGCCCTAATTAACAGGTGTTCCTCAGCTTCCAGAGAAATAGATTAGACCATAGCCAGGTGCCTTTCCTAAGTAAGGGGGCGATAACTAAACCCTAAAAAAAAAAATCTCCTTTCCTTCCCCCAACCCTGCAGTTTTTCACCTTGAAGGTAGTGCTTTGTTTCAATTCAGCGCCATTCTCCTTAGCTTGTATGAGGGAGTGTTACCGCTGAGCTCAGCTAATAAAGCGTTCCAAATTCTTCCTTTGGTTTTGGTGTCTATTGTGTTACAGTGTGCCGCAGATATCAGATTATACAGATGCCACCCACTTAAAGCGATAGCTCCTTGCTGACAAGCTGGCATAGAGCTCTCATAACCTATTTCCAAACTTTGAAGTTTAAAGTAGCCTGTCCCTTAAGCTGAAACCAAGGACACTGCCTCATTACAAGAGAACATAATTCCTCAAAACCCTTTGGTTTCCTTTAATTTCTGCTGCTTTGAGTGACATCTGAATAAGATGGACATACTTCCTCTCCATTACTCTGAGCTTTTCCTGCTGGCTCCCTTACTCTGAGCATACTTTACCCACAAGGTCCAACGACCCTTACCTTAAACTTGCCACTGGTCATCTTCCATGCCTCCAAGTTTGTGTGCCACTATACTGTATATTATCAGTCAGAGGTGAAAGAAACAAAGGGAAGACTAGACTAATATAGCCTCAGAAGTCTCACTGAGCTTAGTACTTCTCAAAGTGAGCCCCAAGCCGCCAAAACTTCTCGCATTTATTGAAGGCAAGAAAAACAGGCTAAGGAATATGCATAACTAATTTTGTGAATACAAATTACTATCTCTATTGCCTTTTGGCATTCACCAAACTCTAAATTCACACAATGTGAGCTAATAATATCCCAGGAGAAGGATCAAAGAACAGACAGGGTACATTCAGGAAATGCTGTCATCTGTGTCTTCTATCCAATTTGTAGAAATTTATAGGAGACAGCAGGTCTCCTTGGACTCTGTATCTTGCTCTTTACTCCCTCAGTATGTCAGGCTTTTGTCTTACATCACTATACAAATATGTATAATGAAGGTATTGTGGAGGACCACCTGAACAGGTGTTTTTCAAAGAAGAGGGATTGTCTCCATTTTGACTGAGCACAAGATCCCCAAAACATTAGATACTATCTCAATAGCACAATGCAAATTACTTTCTCTGCATATGGCAGAGGTAAATGTAGGCCACCCACCTAGCTCAGCTCACAGTACTCACTTGCCACAATTCTCAGTCATTCCTCCTCAAAGTATTCCTCCACTGAATAAAACCTTGGTGCCCCCTGAGTCAGACTCTTTGTTCTGGAAAACCATCTTTGTGGCTGGAGTTAGGGTCCCTTAGCTTCCCAATAATTACTTATATGTTTTAGTGTCTTTACTTTCACTGTGAGTTGCACTGGGAGCGATAGATTGGAATCAACTTAATGGGATTCCAATGGCATGTCTTTGGGATTACAAATATTGAGTTCTTGGACTGAAACAAGAACTTGGAGGGGACTCCTATAGATATCACAATCAATTTTAATTATAGTTCTATTTTATTAAGCTTAGAAATGGGACACTTTATGATTGGACAATAATAGTGAAAAACTGGTCTCAGGTGGGTGACCTCTAAATGATATAGGGAACCTCTAAATGACATAGGGAAAAATGATTTCCCAACCTGGCCTGGATGAGTTCATGTTCTCTGAAACCAATGAATTTTAGGAACAAATAGAGGTTATGAGCAGAATGCATTTATTGAGGGAAAGAAAACTCCTGTCTGAGAGAGGGGTAGTTCTAGGGCTGGGGAGATAGCTCAATGGAATAAGTGCTTCCCTGGCAAGCACAAGGACCTGAGTTCAATCCCTGGTTCTGCCAAAAAAAAAAAAAGTAAATAAATACATAAAAGTGTGAGAGGGCTAGTTCCCTCAGAATCTGTCTCTTTTAGGGACTTTTACAGTGCAAAACCATGCGAGGCTAAGGTGGGGAAAGGGGGAACTTGCTTAAGTGGATGTGGGTGGGACAAAACTATGGTCAACCAATGGGATTACAAGCACATTGCTCAGGTAAAATTGATTAGACCTAGGATCAAATGGGGTAGCGAGTCACGTAGCAAGTGGGAATGAATGTAAAACAGGACCTTATCTGGTGACCTTCAGGCAATGATTTTTCCTGGCTAATGAACAATCCTGGATGTCAACCTTTAAGGAGGTTAGCATTTGTTTGCTCTTTAGGTCTGGCTCACAGCAGGAGCATCTGACCCTATCTGACTGCCTATAATATTTTTGTGCTAACTCAGGCTGCCTGCAGCAGTAGCAGCAGGCAAGTGGTTGAGGTCTAGTCTAATTTGATTCATGGTCCGAAGAAGCCAACTTGCTGTGGGAATTACATGTAAAGGATCTGGAACAGTAGATAGCAGCATCAGTGCATATTTATACATACACACAAAATGTTCCAAATATAGCCAAAGAAAATATGAATATCTAGCATTTAAGATATAGAAAACGTATTCTAAAAGTAAAAGTTAAACTTTCTTCATTATAAACTTTCAGGTCTTCATGTGAAATGCTTGGTACATACTGGAAATAAGTATAGATGTCCAATCATGAATTAATAACTTGAATAAACATTTCTCCAAGGAAGAGGTACATTTGGTCAATTAAACACATGAAAAGATGCTCAGCATCTAATTATTACTGTAATGTACATGAAAATTACAATCAGTTACCATGTCAAATTCATCATTTATTGGTATGACTACCAAGAAAAGTAGCGTAAGAGTTGATGAAGATGTACAGAAATTAGGTCCTTTGTGTATGGATGGTAGAAATGAAAATGGTAAAATAATTATGGAAAACAATAAATAATACCTGAAAAATTTAGAGTTATACAATCCAACAAATCTATGTGAGTATATTCATAATGATTGAAACCAAGTTCTCAATGAGATATTTGTGTATGACCATATTGGGATTCTTCACAGTGACTAAAAAGTGGGAGTTCCAATGTACATAAATGAACAGCTAAGAAAAATGTAGTACTTATTCACACCTGCAATGAAATATTATTCAGTCTTAAGAAGGAAGGACATTATAACACATGCACATGCTATAATGTGAATGAACCTTGAGGACATTATGCCAAATGAAATAAGTCCATCACAAAAGAACAAAAATACTATGAGATCCCATTTATATGGGTTACAAGAAGCAGTCAAAGTTCTATGGACATAAAGCACGTGGTGATTGCTAGAAAACTTGTGGAGAAGGAAGAATGGGCATAGTCTTAGTTTTCCAAGATGACAAGAGCTACAACACTGATAAGCATAAACATAAAATGGTTTATGATAGGTTCTAGCCCTAGTATGAATTGCTGAAAAGTCATTGTGGTGGTCATCTAATGTGACTGATGCCCTTAAAACAAAAGCCCATCTTCCCAAGACCACCTCCCCGTTCTTCTCCAACTTACCCTAGGATATAATTTCCTTTCACCATTCCCGCCACCTCAGGGAAGTCCTCCAATCAGTTTCTCAGGTGTATCTAAACATCCCCTTCAAACTCCACCCCTGGCAAAAGGCCATAACTGCCTCAGCCTCCTGTGTTCCAATCGAGAGTATTTCATATCTACATTCTCTCTGTGTCCTCAAAGAAAATAAATCCCCTTTCCTTATTTCTTCTGCCTGTTTCTCTGCTGCACTGTGCATCTGAAAGAAAACTATCGGTTTAGAGGGTAATTTTTTTATACATACAAATTCATATTAGAACCTATTATAAATGCTACCTTTTTCTTATATCCTAGAGTCTAACTAATCAATTTTTGGACCTAAGGAGCTAAGGCAATCCATAATTTTGACTTTTGCTTAAGCTGAAAAGGTACTTTACAGAGTGCTGAAGATGAAATTTGCAAGGCAGCTATAGAAATAGTAAGAAACCGCCAATGACCTCCTACAGCCTAGCCATGTGGACATGTGTTTGCCTTTCTCTAATGATGAATAACCCTTTGCATTTCAAATTTAATTATTTGCCACTTATTTATCTATTTTAATGAAATGTGAACTCAAATATATTATTAGAGTTGTGCTTACACTTAAAGTATAATCATTACTGTGATGTATTTTTTAAATGTAAGGAAACAAGGTGCAGGCTGCTGGATCCTGAAGTGATAGAGAGCACAGGCCTCTGAAATGACCCAGAGCACAGGCCCAGAGTGCAGGCCCAGTGTGTGCCTGAGACCGCCCAGGGCCACCGGATCCTGAAGCAACCCAGAATGCAGGTCCAGCATGTAAGTGAGACTGCCCGAGGCCACCAGACTGTCATCTGACGGAGAGCACAGGCCCAGCATGGAACCCTTCAGCAGAACTCCCTGCAAAGAGGCTAGAGGCAAGACCCACCCCGCTGGAGCAGCACATCTTGCCAGAGTGACACAAAGGGTACACCTTCAAGGCTGCAGCAGGAAGAAGTGGAACACAGCAGCCAGACCAAGCCACATGCACCTGGAGGAGTCTGAATTTCATAGATCTGGGCCTGCTGCTAGGGTAATAACTCTATCTAAGCTCTACACCAAAGGTCAAAAATTAGTGGTATACAAAATGACAAAGAAAAGGAATAAAAAGCAGCCTCAGACCCTGAGTCCACCCAGTACAAATGCAAAAGACACTAGCATAGAAGAAATTGGACATCACACACCTGACATCTCTAAATTAATAGTGTTGGTTGTAAAAAAAAAAAAATGAACTGTAGAAAGGTATAGAAGAGATCAGATAAGAAATAATTTCTGGCCGGGTGTGGTGGCGCATGCTTGTAATCCCAGCACTCGGGAGGCTGAGGCAGGAGGATTGTTGTGAGTTCGAGACCAGCCTGAGCTACAAAGTGAGCTTAAAGCCAGCCTGAACTGCATAGCAAGACCCTGTCTCAAAAAAGACAAAAAAAAAAAAAAAAGAAATAATTTCTGAAATAAAAAAGTAATGATCACTATAATCTAAGAACTACTAATTGCTTCTAAAGAATACACTGATAGAAAAAACATAGAGCAGATTATAAAAATGATGGAACTCCTGAATAAGTAATATAGGAAAGAAATGGAATGTATGAACCATATTCAAAGTGATATACAGGAAATTAAAACTTCAATCACAAGCTGGCAAATCCATTTGAGTGAAAATAAAAATAGACTCTCTGGCGTTAAAGACACCACTGCATCCAGTAAAAAAAGTAAGCACACATCTCTTAAAAACAACTAGGATGCAGGAAAAAATAATTCAACACCTCCAAGACAATGCAAAGATAAACAATGTGATACTAATAGGCATCAATGAGAAGGAAGGAGACAATGCAAATGATATAAAAAGAATATGGGCAGAAGTAATAGCAGAAAACTTCCCATATATGGGGCAACCATCTGACATTCAGTAACTGAAGCATATAGAGCTCCAAATAACATTAATCCAATTAATACCACTCCCAGACATACAATAATCAAGATCCCAGAAATTCAGCACAGGAACAGTATACTAAAAGCCTCTAAAGAAAAGAAACAGATCACATTTAAAGGAAAACCATCAAAATTACGGCAGATTTCTCTTCATAAACCATCAAGTCAAGAAAAGCATGGAGCAAAGTACTTCAAGTCTTGCAAAAAACAAATTCCAACCCAAACTGGCAAACCCTGCAAAATTCTCTTTCAAGTATAATGGAGAGGTAAAATACTTCCATGATGAAGAACAACCAAAGAATTTCATGATGAAAAAGCCAAGCCTACACAGACTAATAAATGTTGTTCTAGAGAGGGAACAAAATGATCACAACCCCAACAACGAGAACGGAAAGAGCCCACCAAATAGGGCAAACAATTAAACACAGGAGAATGCGAGGCATACAATAATAGTCTTTCAGTTATTCTTTTGTGTACAGCAGCAAAATATTTCCGTCAGTACACTCGGCAAATGGACTTCTCTTGCACCCTCTGGGTCAAGATTCCATATGGGACTACAGGGTGGATTTCAAGGAAACAGCTGTAGCTCAGTCCCACAAGTGACACCTGGCCACCAGTAAGTGTCATGGTCATTATCCATGTCCACAACACACTAGTACTTTGTGTGATATTGTATCCCCAAACTGTCAGAAGTGATGGTCATTCATTTGTCATTCCAGTATTTATCTTATGTTTTATTCTTAGTATTTCTTCACTATCATGAAAAATTTTTTAGTTCAATTGTTTTAAAACATTTAATTTTTAATTAATTAGCATTTTCTGAATATTGCTTAATCTTAATTTTTGTTTTAAGATTTATGCTATATCTTTGAATTACAAGTTATCTAAAAGACATCATATGATATCTTCTCCTAGTATTAGAAACTTTAAAAAGTAAATTTCTATTTTCTGTTGACTTTATATTACTTCTTCCCTGGCTTTTATACACACATACACACACATATATATATGAAAAAATACATGTGTAACCCAACATAAGATTGGTACTGTTTCATAGAAATCTTCAATGACCTTTCACATAGGGGTTCATCTAATATATTTTATATAGTCCTGCGTAACTATCACTTTGAGAGCTCTTTATTGTTCATCCAGGAGCATACTGCAACTTCTCATGCCTTTTGAATTATGCTCTTTGTTATTTTCTATATGCTACATCTGGAGGAATTAAAATATTTCAAGTTTGTATAAGTAGAAAATATTTTACTTTTAGTTTTCAAAGGTATGCTTGCTAAGCATAAAATTCAAAGAGAATAGTTTTTTTTTTTTCCTTTAATCTAGTTTCTTACACACTTGGTCCTTTTTTTTTTCTTTGTAATGTGGAATAAGATGCTATTTGATTTTGTTCTTCCATA